>JXSR01S047458.1:685-15489 GCA_000969725.1 Ophiothrix spiculata
TAGCCCCCGGCGCTATACCTTAACTGTGTAAAAAACGCGTTTCAGGGGCTAAAGAGGGAGTATATATTATATCTTGATAGTATTCTAGATACGAAATCGGAAGTACAGAGAAGTCATGTCCGCATTCTTCTGGTCATTAAGAACGATCTTGCACTATTATAATAATGGTTTCTTTTTTCAGTAAACTAGGGGGTCTTAAATATTGCCGGGGGCTATTCAGGGACATTACCAAAGTGTTCCATATATTTTAGCCAACAGTATATAGGGCCTAGGTCACATGAATTTCAACATGCAATGCCTGAATGTGTAACATTATGCAATTTAGTACTAGGCCTGAATGCTAAATGCAAATTTTGTCCCTATATTACACTTGTGGACCACAAAACAAAAACCTCAGTTAGGCCCTGGATTACACATGCAGATTAGTCTGATCCATAGGACCTTTGTTTTTTCTCTACAATACAAATCAAATTATTCCACTATCATATTGTAATTCATCCACTGACTATTAGAAAACCCTTAGTTCTAGATAACCCACTGATCTCACCACCGGGTGGGTATATCACTGGCTTTCTAGATCACTGGACTTAGTATTATATGCTTAATTATTGGTTTGTGTCATCCGAAAAAAATAAAACTACATGCAGGCAGGGTAAGACAATTTCATATGGCAAATAAAAAATGTTTGTTTGGCCTATTCCGAACAACACTAATTTTGAAAATCTGGCACAAAATTTTACTGAATACTGATAATACAAAGGAATACCGACTCTAATTTTCAAATCTAATACTGGAAAATATCAATCAGTTGGGCCCATTAAATGAAAAGGGATGTCTAAGAACTTCCATAGCCAACAATACCACCAACTGAATCCCTGATGATCCTGAAACACAGCTTTTCAACTAAATTAGATACCTGCCAATCTCTCCAATATGTGAAGATTATTTTTCATCAGTCCTTATCACCCTACGGTCACGTCTAGACAATAAATTGCACAAACCTTATTCTCAGTAGCTAATTTACCTGCTGTGGCGATGATAACCTAGCCATGCAAGGGCAAATGTGACTGCCTTTTCAGTGCATGTATGTTTATTAGTTAATTTAGAGTCTTGGTAACTTTAGGGCTTTAGTATTTCTGACATTTTCGGGATAAACAGTCGGTTATTGGATTTCGATACGTAACTAAACTGTATACTGAGACGAAAACAAAATTCAATGTGGTTGATTCAGGAATTGGGACCATAAAGCCCCTTGAGTCAGGGGTCAGGTAGGAGGGGGGGGGGGGGTATTATCCCAACCCAAACCATATGTGAGGTAGAGTTGGGTAGAGTTGAAATGAGTTTGAAAAAAATTGAAATTTTTTAATATTAATAGAATATAAATAGAATTTTTGTAAGAGGTCTGGTAGGTCCCAAAGCTTCTTATAAATAACTAAAAGGGTCAAAAAGGTGTCCTTAGAGACTACAGTACAGAGCACCTGCCTGTAATCTGGGCCCATCTTCATAAAACCCTGCTAACTCTAGTTGGCAACTAGATGTTAGCAACTAGATCGGCTACATGTAGTTGCCGATTAGAGTTAACAGGGTTTCATTATATATGGGCACAGAAATGGGTGGGTCAATGTGTTTGCTAAGGCTGTATGACGCGCCATTGGCGCAGGAGCCGGGAAAATTAACAGGCATATGAAAATGTGTGAAATAGATGCTTTTTCTCACTTAATTTAGCCAGTATTCTGCCTCAGCTTGTGATTTTGGCACAAGAATACTTTCAACTTTTTCAAAATTGATCGAAAGCTCAAAAAACTTAAAGGAACATGGGGGTAGCACAATTGCAAAATGATTTTTTGGTTGATCTAAGCTCATTTCATTCATTTTGAAAGAGTGACAAGCAAGAAAAAAGAAAAGAAAAAGGCTTTTAAGGTTAAATGGTTTTTTTTCTTCCCTCAACACTCATAAAGAACAGGAAGGCAAGAAACTTTTCTCTGAAGAAGCTCCATAATTGTATTATTGTAGGACTGGCTTGAGAAAGCTTGCAGTTTCTCAGAACTGACTAATGATGACAAAAAAATGTTTTCTTTTCTGCAGCTACACCACCAAATAATTGTCTCATTTTTAACTTTTCAGAACACTAAATTCTATTTCATCCGTTACAGAGCTGTTTAACATTACTATACGATCTAAAAAAATTAAGCATCCTGTGTCACCCATGACCTTTTTTTTTTTGGCTTATCAGGTTTGTTTTTGGCAGGTATTATACCCTCCAAACAATTTTGTATAAAGATTCTCAGCTTTTTCTGTTAGGCCAAAGAAAAAAAGAATTTTACCGCATTTCTTCTTTTTTTTTAGGTTTTCAGGATATTTTTTGCTTTTTTATTTTTTTCTTACATCGAGAGAAAAAAAAAACAGTGGGTGAAAAATGCAATAAAAAATATTAGGGTTTTTTTCCGAATCCGTGTAGCCCTTTTTTACTAAAAAAAAAAAAAAAACGCATAGCGCTTAGGGTTTTGACCTTAAGTAAGCTGAGACAGAGTTCTTTTTTTTTTTTTGGCCTTATATAGCCATATGTTGAATCAAATTTTGGATCCCAAATATAATTCCATGTGTATTAGTATAGGAAAGCATTTGTGTGTGAATTGTTTCCACTTGTCAGAGGAAAACAATTTTTTGGCAAAACACACTTGTATTATGCTCTTAAAAATAGAAATATTTTTTCATTTAAAAGACTGATTTTACTTAAAGTATTAAATTATGAAATGCAGTCCTTTTAATACTTAAAAGTTTTCTGTCCATTGGTTTTTGAAGCCGATGCTTGTTGTTGTGCTGGTATGCGTGAAAGGCAACTTGTTACATCTTATATAATACGTACATGTGTGTCTTCTTTTCAACATGTTCTTGTCGTTTGTGTGTAAATCAGGATGTAGATTTTGTTTTATTTAGTACTCATTGACCTACAAACAACCTTTGTACATCCTGACAAAATACTACTCATAGAGAGTGCACTCAACTCACTTGGCCAATGATGGGGGAGGGGACAGACCAAACAAGTTTTGGGTATAATCACAACAGCTTATTCCAAAACCACCCTACTATAGAGAGGAAATGCAATGAAATTGAGAACTAAACACATGCCGATGAAAAGTAACAATGTTGAATTGTGTAAAATTAAAAATGATCCATTTTCTTCATTTCTCCTTTTGACAATAATGTGAATTTATACCCTTCTTGCATATTTTCTTGGATAGGCATAATCACCAACCAGAGTTAAAATTTACCAAACACTTGTTTGTGTGAACTTGACCAACAACATTTCACTGAATTGCCATTGGTCAATTTTCAGTACCATGGGAAATTTTCAGCACTCATCACTAGACGCAGTCACAGCAATTATCTCGCATTTGTATTCAAGAGGTAGATGCTTGTATAAAAAAACACAGAAAAAAGGGTCATTTTTTATTGAAAGGCACTTAAAACATGTAGACCGCATGAAAACTTACTGTTTTCGACTCCCTAGAGTCAGAGGTGGTTTTCAGGATATCCCACAATGCATTATTCTGATACATTGATTTTACAATATGCCTGCAAATTCAATTCAACTCCTATACTTATGTACAGGTTGCTGAGGTTTTTAAGGTGTCAGCAATGTGGGTAAACACTGGGCTAGTGTGAAAAGAAACACATCCCTAGAAAGATATGAATGAGTACTATTCAATGGAATTCTCAAATTCCTACTAGCCCCTTGCCCAGAAAACCATTATTGCCTATTATATATCAGTGTATCAGAATAATGCATTGTGGGATATCCTGAAAACCACCTCTGCCCTAGAGTTAAAAAAAAAAATACATGATTATCCTGGATTTATGCTAAATCAGACAAATCAGAGAATCAAAAAATGTCAAAATTCTTGTTTTATAATTTCCTCTTCTTAGGAGTCACTTTTTAGCATAATATCTGCCTGAACCTGCAACCTGACATTACAATAACACTGCATTTCCACCCTGGGAAATTGTAAGCACTGGCCATTAGAAGCATTGCTGATGCTATGGTCACATAACAATAAGCTGCCGGCTGATGTCTGGATATCGGAGGTAAGCCGCAATGCCGAAACATCGGTATGACATTGCTGAATGCTTGCGTTGCCTGACGGTCGATCGGTGACCATCGGTTGTTATTGGACCATAACTGAAAACATTGTTAACAAACCACAAGGTTTTAGCTTCAAGTTATATTCTTGCGACATGCTTTTGGCGTCTCTACGGCTCACGAACATCGCCATGTCTCTGAATGGACACCATCCGGTCACCTGCAAATGTCCAGTTGGTGTGCGCTAATTTCCACCCGTTATGATGCCATAAACATATCGTAACATGTCTGCAAGGTTATGTGACCAGGGTATCATCAGTGGCTGTCTGAAAGTAGTACCCGGTGCAGTCCTGCCTGTGAGCATGACACCAGCACTTTCTCGGATGACTGCATCAGTAATACAACTGAAATACTTCCTGAACTTGAATGCAATTAGTTTACAATTCATCTAACTCACAGTGACCCTATACCAAGGGTTGCACAAACATACATTCATAATATTGGCTTATATTCTACCTCCATTACAACCCCCTTTTCACATAATGACATGGATTAGGGTTTTGGTTACTTAAACTGGGGTGACTTTGAAAGGTATATATATGGTGACTTTGAACAAAACTTGACAAAGAAGTTCACGAAACACACACATCTCGGCTGATGGTGGTTTCTAAAGGGTTTCAACCACCAATGCATCAATGGTACATAGTTTAAAGTTGAAATCCTTCAAACCATTATCAGGTGAGATGAGTCATTCAACAACCACCTTGTCAAAGCTACACCAGCGTTCAATGTGATGTCACCCTAGTTTATGACACATTCACAAAATTTGGTGACCCTTTTTCTACTAAATCTTACACTGAAAGTCCCCTATCTTATATTTCCCAGAGTGAATATACACCCTTTCAAATTTGAATTCCCTTCACCTGGATCTTGCAGTATTCCCTCAGTACGTCACACATGATTTGAACAAAAAAATGATAAAACCTTGGCATAGACTGGTACCAGCATCAAAAACATTTGAAACTATAGCTATCAAACAAACTACTGTTCAATTTTGTTGTCTCAAAAACACATTTTGTGATGCCTGAATAATAGCTACATTTATATGTTATCCACAAAGATCCACAAAGAAATTTAAAAGGGGAAAAGGGGAAAAAGCTGATATTGTTGTTTCAAATAATTATCGGACACAAAAATTTAGAGCCTTGCGTAACACAACTGTGTGTGCATTTTACGCGAGTACACAACGCTTTTCGGGCATGCGCGATGCCGCGGTAGTGTGGATTACTGATTGATAACGGTGTTGCATACTTGCCGGTGTCCCTTTCTTGTCTCAACTTTGGATACGCGGTGGCTGCGTTCAGAAATCATGTTCGTGTCCGAAATTTATTTGAAACAATAATAGTCGCTGCCATTTTATTGTCGCTCATGGAGCAGAGCTATATATTATAGCTCTGACTGCTCGAGATTTGTTCGGGAACAAGCTCAACAGGTGTGCAGAGAGTGACGCATAGACAGCACGTGTATTTTATTTCACATGCAAACTGTCGTATTTTCAGCAGTGTCTATTGTCACTTGCTCTAAACTAGGTGCTCCAACAACCCTGCAATTCCATCTCTTAAGTGTGGCAAGTGCAGCCGTAAAAATACTGGAGGTGCAATAACTCAACCTCCATGAGTGGCAATTAAAGATAGCCACCATCCTATAACTTATAAGGTTTACACGGTGTCCAAATAACTGCCAATTCCCCTTTATTAATTCATTGGCTGTGCATAAACTAAACTGTATGCTTCTTCTACGACGTTGTGATAGAATCCCATTCAAACTTGTAGATGAAAACGATCATTTCTGGGAGTGTATCATTTGGATCAAAGTGAATCAAACAATGTCAAAATCTGTTCAGCACAAGTTGATTAACCCTACTCCCACACGCTTAAAAACTGTCTAAGTTCGAATACATCATACAAAAATTTCCTGTTTCCCCTAGGATTCAAACCCCCGACCTCCCGCATCCCGATCCCATGTCCACATATGCCATGCCACCGAGTATGGTCTGCCATGGCAGCCATTTCGTGCCCATCTATATCCCCCGTCTGTGACGTATTTGGACTTCTTTGGACTTCTTGATTTTTGCTTGCTGGATTTTGTTGGACTATGACGTGTCAGGGTTAATAATAAAGTACTGATTTAACTTACGTTTCATAAAATGAGGCTGTGGTTCTAGTATCCATATGATCTGGCCTTTCTGCGTGCCGCTGATACCACGATTCTTGTAGCTGAGGTACCCTGTTGGATTAGATTCACCTGGAAAAGGAAAGAAATAGCAGAACCACATAATATTTCAACTGAGGGGCTATATGTGACCGATCATCTCAACGGAGCCGTAAATGCAGAAAACATCATTAGACGCTACAGGTGGGAATACATGTTAATGTTGTAATTAGCCGAAATTGATTATTTTTGACAGATTCACAATCCCTGTGCATCCTTCAAAACACCAGCAAAGTTTCATTTCAAGAAAACGATAGAAAATATGAAATAATGTATATTTTGAAGACAATCAATAGAAAATATCGGGCTTATACTGATCCTTGAATTTGTTTATCTCAGTTATCCATTTGCCCCCTCACATAGCAACCTTTGTTGGACCATTACTTGACTCCCCTGGAAATCAAGTGAAGTTCAATGAGATGTGATCTGATCCTCGTAATATGTTCTTTGCAATTTTTAGAAAGAAAATGACAAGAGGCTGCATCTACGACTTGTTTGGGATGGCGGTCACATACTAACGATTCTCCTAAGCACAGGCCATATAATCTATAAGTAATATGCCGATCCCAGAAGAGAAAATCCCAATTTAGCAGGTTACGAATTACCTGAATATACAACACCATTCTTTTTAAAAGCAATACTATAGATCCTACCAACAGGATGTCCCCTATTAAATTCAGGATCCCGAATTTAATTCCACATAGTATTGTATACTTTGTATTTGGTACATTTGCTTCATGAGAAAATATGTTTTGAGAAAAGCATGGATGGCCTTTGTTTAAGGGCTAAATTTACTTTGTCATTTTCATTTAGAATTTTTCTCATGGTGTTAAATTTTCACCACTATGTTAAATTTTCATTCGGAATAAACATTTTCATTTCAATTTTTTCTCATGGTGTAAAATTTTTGCCATGGTGTAAAATGTTTTACCATTTGTCAAAATGTTCATAATGGAGAATATTTTTGGCATTCACGGCACATTTTGCAATGATTAGTCATCTGTAGTATTTTGATAATTCAAAGATCATTACTTTCATTTATTGTTTTTTACAAATACCATAACTAGCTTTAGTCTTTTCATTTATAATCTGTAATCTGTCCTTTTAGGCCTGTAGGCCTACAGGTACACACTGTGAATTTTATTTTGAAGAAAAGATTTGCTCACTACTTCATATTTCTCCCACAATAAAAAATTTCATTTGGAATGTTTGCCACTGTATGAATTTTTAATTATTTAAGTGGAATTTTAGCGGACTATTTCGATCGATAATATTGTCTACAAACTCGAAGTCAATATGCAGTCAGTTGTCTGGATTTTACAAATGGTAAAAATGACGAATTGTATCTAGCCCTTGAGTCATAATTCTTCATTTTAAAATGTTTTAACGCAAATCTATTCATGAGCCATGTCATAAATATAATTCAAGCACAACAAGCTACAAATTATCTCCTGTCCACAAGTTTGCAATTATTATAATGGCAAACTATTAATCAAGCTAATGGTCGATCCATATTTCTGAAACTTACTGTTAAAAGGGGGTACTCAGATATAAAATCATGAAAACAGATTTGCATCACTACCGGTACCTGATATTTTTGATACATTTTCCAACAAATGTCAAAATAATGTAAAAACATATTTAAGTATTTTTGTTTATAACTGCAGTACATTCAGAGAGAGTCCATGCATGCAATCATGCATGAATATAACAATTTTCTTTCCAGGGCAAACTGGGGAGGACTTCAATGGAATCCCCATCCTTTCTAGTCGGCAAACATGGGTCATTCCTCAACCGACACCCTCGCCTTGGAACCATGGTTAAAAAATGCAATAATTTTTTGATCAGGATCTTTTCGGATCAAAATACCGTAAAACACAATTTTTCATCATGTGAGTACAAGAAAGTCGTATCTGCAATGGTTGTCATATGCGTGTTTGAATACCTTTCAAGAAGGAAAATATTCGAAAACGTATGAATTAAATGTTAAATGTTTTCAATTACCAGATAGGCCTACTCATCTAATCTTCATAAAAATATTTAGCATATCTGAAGCAAAGTGCTAGTTTGTGAATATTTTCTGCTTTGACATTATCAATTTTTCCCAAGCACCAGACTTATGCACGTACTATAAGTGCTCGAAGTGCAATGATCAGTGCGCCGTCTTTTGTGGACTGCGTAAACGCACTTCTGTTAACGCCGTGCGTGACGCGCTAATTTGAATATCAACTGTGGATTCATCACGAATCAACAATGGTACGCTCCTGTATAAAGAGATACATGTACAGTGAGTTGTTGAAAATTATTTTTATGCCTTATCACTAGCGTACAAAGAATTAACTCAAAATTTCTCTCTCTCCCAATGTTATTGGCTCTTGAAATTATTCTTGAAATTTCAAAAGCCACTGACCCAAGTCTGCACATTATAGCAGTGTGTGATGCAAATTTATAAAAAAAAAGGCAGCTATATTGCAGATACAACTTTCTTTCACTTACATGATGATTTTATATTAAAAACATCAATTTTATATTAAAAACATCAAACACATGCCTTATTATAAGGGATATCCTTCCTCTGGTCTTCCCTCCCACTGACCATTGACACACCTGAGCAGCCAGCCCGAAGTGCGAGCCACAAGGGCCAAGGCAGCTAGTGTTCTATTAGCAAACTTTTGAAGAGGCTCATAAGACCATACATGACATGATATAGATGTACTACAAATTGATCTAGAAGATTCAACCTGAACCAGGACAACTAGGATTTTGGGATTCTCCTCCCTCCATGCCACTCGGCCCCTTCCCTTCCCACATCCTATTTGACTTCTTTGAAGACTCATAATTGTAGTCTCTACCCTCTTACTCACCTCTTTCCCTGAAAAATATAGAGAAAACCCTGAGATACATTTCAATATGGTCGTTTTCTCTTGGCTGGCAAGATGGTAAAACATAAGTCATTGCTGTGGGTTCTCATTTTGGTTTGGGTAGGAACGTGCCTCTTTAAAATTTGAAAAGCCATCCATCCAAATACCAATTTTCCAGAAAAAATGATCCCTTCAAATACCAAATTTCTCAAAATTTGTGCTATTTTAGCACAAATTTTCTAAAGTTTTGTGAAGAAATGCTCTAAATTTTTGTCATTTACGCAATTTGAAAAAAAAAATCAAAAATTTTCAAATGAAAAAAGAAGTATTATTTTGATTGTTTTTCTTTTAAAAAAAGAAAAACAATCAAACTAATACTTCTTTTTTTCCGAAGAAAAAGGACCAAGTGAAATAACAACGAGCCTGATTTTGCTACCAGAATTTGTGGCATATATCTCCATAACCACTTTTGTAGTATTAGTATCCCTCCCACTTCCCTGCAGTAGGTTCGGGGTCACACAGACGTCAATTTGTGGGTGAAATCTCAAACGATTCTTAGTAGAGGAGACCAGGGCAAGAGAACCTCTTATTTTGTAAGAATCTAAATTCTTTTGGAATAGCTTTTCTTCATGAATACCCTATAAAACCACATTGATCACCTCATAATCTAATCAAATCAGGACTATTCTTCAATACAGCAACACTTTCCTTGCAATTTCCTCCTGCAGCAGTAAGCTTTAATCATCTTTAGGGTAAGATTACAACGGTGTCATAATCCTCAATCAAAAGCAATTGTAACATAGCTTCAAGTACATCATGCCACATTAAATCTCTTTTAAGCTGAATTGAAATGATATGCCATGTGTTCAGGGAAAACTAGCTGCTATGGGGAATTTTGTTCATGTGTGCACACACTGTCTTTCTTTCAAATTTAATTATGGAATTCAATATCCCAAGATTTTTTTCTAGTCCTTATTCAAGATTTTAAGAAGTCAACTATTATGTAGTGATAGATACTGGCCAAAAGGATGTTATATCAACCTGGTGGTCAATGTTTGTTTGTTAAATTATAACTCAAGAATCCTTGACCACAACTGAACCAAACTTGGACTATGTGTAGCATCCTGATCAGAACCTTTTCTGGAAATTGCAGGAGCTATATCAGTCACCGGTATGAGTCAGAGGTTGATTTAAGCCCTTCCCATCATACAATTCAAACAGTCTCTTCCACAGCTTACAAACAGCTCACTGAGTGAACCAACTGCATTGACTTATATGTAAAACTACTGATGGAAAACTTGCTACAGAAAATTTATTAGTTTGTCCAACTCTGAATGAAAAGGACCTTCAGAAAGAGGATGATCACAGCTTGATATCAATGCAAAAAAACCTGAGTTGGACAGAGTTTTTCATTCCCAAAATACAGTTTGAAATAGAGTAAATTCAAACTGTTTACCATACAAATGAATGCAGTAGTAGAGTGACCTTGGTTAACATTCCATGGGGTCTACTGGTATGTTGCTGTGTGTTATGGGACGGGCTTAAATCACCCTCTGGGTATGAGTTTTGCTCAATTTCGAATATTTCTGTGTATAACCTGTTTGGTTTTTTTTGTTTTGTTTTTTTGTTTGTTTTTTTTTTTATCAGTGAGGAGCTCATACCAGGCCTGGCTCATACTCAATGTATAAAACTTCTGATTTAAAAGGAAAGCTTTAAGAGCCCTGGTTTAATTGGGTTCCTAAAACAAGAAGATCTGAACATAAAACCATGTTCTTATTGTCTTAAAATAAGCACTCAAAAGCTAATAATAATGACAAGAAACATACAGCATATCACATGACTAGTAGTCCCAACCTGTACAAATTCCAGCAGTCATGTGACATAGTTCTCAGCTTGCAGGTTGCCAGGGAGTGTGTAAATATGGTTAACCCAATTTATACCGACTTGATCCATTTGGGGACTACAGCTATGTACAACAGGACATAGACATAAAGTGAAATTATACAGTGTAGACTGTAGAATAATGGCTTTATAATTACTTAAATTTTAGGACAAAAAAGTAATATGAATCTTTTTCACTAGTGTAATCTCAAAATTTGTGCTATTTTAGCACAAATTTTCTAAAGTTTTGTGAAGAAATGCTCTAAATTTTTGTCATTTACGCAATTTGAAAAAAAAAATCAAAAATTTTCAAATGAAAAAAGAAGTATTATTTTGATTGTTTTTCTTTTAAAAAAAGAAAAACAATCAAACTAATACTTCTTTTTTTCCGAAGAAAAAGGACCAAGTGAAATAACAACGAGCCTGATTTTGCTACCAGAATTTGTGGCATATATCTCCATAACCACTTTTGTAGTATTAGTATCCCTCCCACTTCCCTGCAGTAGGTTCGGGGTCACACAGACGTCAATTTGTGGGTGAAATCTCAAACGATTCTTAGTAGAGGAGACCAGGGCAAGAGAACCTCTTATTTTGTAAGAATCTAAATTCTTTTGGAATAGCTTTTCTTCATGAATACCCTATAAAACCACATTGATCACCTCATAATCTAATCAAATCAGGACTATTCTTCAATACAGCAACACTTTCCTTGCAATTTCCTCCTGCAGCAGTAAGCTTTAATCATCTTTAGGGTAAGATTACAACGGTGTCATAATCCTCAATCAAAAGCAATTGTAACATAGCTTCAAGTACATCATGCCACATTAAATCTCTTTTAAGCTGAATTGAAATGATATGCCATGTGTTCAGGGAAAACTAGCTGCTATGGGGAATTTTGTTCATGTGTGCACACACTGTCTTTCTTTCAAATTTAATTATGGAATTCAATATCCCAAGATTTTTTTCTAGTCCTTATTCAAGATTTTAAGAAGTCAACTATTATGTAGTGATAGATACTGGCCAAAAGGATGTTATATCAACCTGGTGGTCAATGTTTGTTTGTTAAATTATAACTCAAGAATCCTTGACCACAACTGAACCAAACTTGGACTATGTGTAGCATCCTGATCAGAACCTTTTCTGGAAATTGCAGGAGCTATATCAGTCACCGGTATGAGTCAGAGGTTGATTTAAGCCCTTCCCATCATACAATTCAAACAGTCTCTTCCACAGCTTACAAACAGCTCACTGAGTGAACCAACTGCATTGACTTATATGTAAAACTACTGATGGAAAACTTGCTACAGAAAATTTATTAGTTTGTCCAACTCTGAATGAAAAGGACCTTCAGAAAGAGGATGATCACAGCTTGATATCAATGCAAAAAAACCTGAGTTGGACAGAGTTTTTCATTCCCAAAATACAGTTTGAAATAGAGTAAATTCAAACTGTTTACCATACAAATGAATGCAGTAGTAGAGTGACCTTGGTTAACATTCCATGGGGTCTACTGGTATGTTGCTGTGTGTTATGGGACGGGCTTAAATCACCCTCTGGGTATGAGTTTTGCTCAATTTCGAATATTTCTGTGTATAACCTGTTTGGTTTTTTTTGTTTTGTTTTTTTGTTTGTTTTTTTTTTTATCAGTGAGGAGCTCATACCAGGCCTGGCTCATACTCAATGTATAAAACTTCTGATTTAAAAGGAAAGCTTTAAGAGCCCTGGTTTAATTGGGTTCCTAAAACAAGAAGATCTGAACATAAAACCATGTTCTTATTGTCTTAAAATAAGCACTCAAAAGCTAATAATAATGACAAGAAACATACAGCATATCACATGACTAGTAGTCCCAACCTGTACAAATTCCAGCAGTCATGTGACATAGTTCTCAGCTCGCAGGTTGCCAGGGAGTGTGTAAATATGGTTAACCCAATTTATACCGACTTGATCCATTTGGGGACTACAGCTATGCACAACAGGACATAGACATAAAGTGAAATTATACAGTGTAGACTGTAGAATAATGGCTTTATAATTACTTAAATTTTAGGACAAAAAAGTAATATGAATCTTTTTCACTAGTGTAACTACATGTACATCTAGAGCCCTTGTCGAAAGCAGTACCGGTACCTGATTACTCATCTTTGCTATCCTCTTATGTCTCCCTTTTTTCTTTAGAAAAAGAACAAAATTTTCATTAACCGTCATCAAAAGGAAAGGACACTTGTCTTTGCTCTGATCAGCTGCATATCCTTAAATTATTAATAGATCTGTCCATTTTAAAATTTTCATATGGGGTGGGGGTTTAGGGTTGGGTGGGGACCGTGGGGTATTGGATGGTATTTGAATTATGAGTTGACAGGGACTTGCTGCCCGAGATCTGAAACTCAAACCAAAAAAGACAGATTTAACAATTTTATTTTTGAAAACTTTAGCAAATATAGACCAATTTCTAAGGATATTTTTGTTCCACAAAGGGCTGAAATTTAATTAAGACACTAATCTAGGCAAAATTCTAGAGTTTTGGGAAAAATTGGACTGTCTTAAAAGGATTAATGTTTTAACCACACACAGACAGACACCCACACACACCCACAGACATCCAACCAAAGCAATCCCTATGAGCCTATCTTTAAGACAACACAAGAACGGCATAAAAGGGCCTGAACAGTGGTATCAACGTTTTGGGAAAAAGGGGTAGTTTTCAGCATGATTTACATCATGAAGGGTTTTAAATGCAAGCAAGTTTCATCACTTAAGATCATTTTACACTTATTATTGCCTGACATGTTATGCATTTACATCTAAAACAAGAGAAATAAAGTTTTTCCTTCATACGTAAATGAACGAAAACGTTTAATTGTATATTTTTTTAATATCATAAAATTGCAAGACAAAAGGTTCTTACAATCTTACGCTGTTACACCATTTGGAGTGTGATTTATATCACTTGCTGTGAACACCTACAGCATTTAGGGTCCAAGTTTGAGGTGCTGTGACAAGCATGAGTACAACTATATACATTGTACAAGTAGCCCTCCTTCGTCATTTCTTATATCAGAGTAAATAGTGAGAGAAGAGACTTGCCAAATTGTCATGAAAATTAAAAAAAAAATTGCCACCTGTTTTGATTTTTTCTGAGACCAAATTGACTTTTTTATTAAATTGGAAAGTTACTTTTAATATAGCCCACTTTAATATTCCCAATAGGCCTGCATACAACAACACTAAACAGCATTGTTTCATGTAGAAAGGGGCAGAGGTGTCATAAATCTAACTGAAACTGCCTATGATGTACATATTAAATTTTTAAAACAGCTGTTTGTGTACTTTTATAAAAATATAAATTGCTAATAATACATTTGAAGTTCAAAACATTCTTTGTTTTTTGGTGTGTGTATATTCCTCACAGAAGAAGTTGGTTATAAATGTTTAGGGATAACGATTGCTTTCGTAAATAGTAAAAATGTTAAAAGATTGTTTGCACTCATCTCGCATACACAATTTTCAATACACATCATAAGCACGCTTTATTAACACGTTTTGGTTAATCATGCAGCACATTGCTAAGTAATATGCGGACAATTACGCAGACGTGCCATCAAAGTAATCACATTTTATTCAAAAATACATTGCGGTCCCCGGACCACTAGTGTCGTCTGTCATCGCGGTTTGTCAATGATGTACAATTTCTAAGATTTTTTCCAGAA
>JXSR01S047459.1:0-12581 GCA_000969725.1 Ophiothrix spiculata
GCGGGTAATACGACGGAAGGGGATTTTGATTCTAACTGTTTTGAGTACCTGCGGATTATACACCGAGCGGATTATACGACGGAAATTACGGTACTGATTTACCAAAAGCTCAGCCTCTGCATTACAATAAAATGTTAATGAGAATAGATTCCTCTTTTTTCACTTCCTTTGTCTAAATAATCCCCTAGTCTTTTACAAAAATCTTATCTTTTCACCCAATCCAGCCTTTTTCCTTCAAATAGAGCAACCAACGCTGATGTCACTTGACAAGTTGACCCACAAAATGGCATATCGCAAAATGGCGGACATCTTCTTCCAACAGTTTTCGGCTAAAATTTTAATAATATTAAAGGGGCATTGGACAAGTTCAGCATCATCCCCAACTTTTCCCCAAACATTTTGAAACTTTTGCATCATTTGAAGTATTAGCGGTAATAATGACAGCATGCAAAGTCTCATTGTCAAATTCAAACCCTACATATCAAAATATTTAGATCATCTCTTATTTTTAATTATCGTTGTCGACACTGCCCCTCTATAGTTGATTGCCTAGAATTAGCCTTTTCAGGAGATCTAATGAAAATTCCAAATTTGCTGCAATCTATGATGTGAAAGGAATGTGGCTCTTTCTCATTGTATAGCATCAATAAATACGTCTAGAGAATAGCCTCATACCCAAAATAAACAAATAAAATAAAATTCAAATTTTTGACTTTTTTGAAGTTTTTGATCGAAAGTTTCCCGATATCTGGTAACTGACTGTTTTTTTCTAACTTAGGAAGTGTAAATCATCTACAAACAAAATATTAAAATTTTGTCCAATGCCCCTTTAATCATCTTGACCCATCATTTGAGACTTGCAAGTAAAACATTGTATTCCATTACCTTTCTGATATACTGGTTTCAAAATATGACAAGTATTTACTCTAGAAAATCACAATTTATCTGATCGAACACAACACATGGCAAGGTCAAAGTTTTGTTTGTTTGCATTTGTCATGCCTCTAGTACAACTACGTTACAAACAATGACTGTTAAGCCTGACATCACTAGACTTCCTGTTCTCAATGAGGTCTGTTTAGAAATACCCACCTAGAAATGCGGTATAATTTGATCTGTGTACCTCAATTGTAAGTTTTGTATACTTGTATTTTGACTAGAATAAAAAATGAATATGAACAAATATTTGATCTAAAGGTCTAATTATCCATGATATATCACAATATTCAGTCAGTGAGAAGTTCTCACTCTGGTGAGGAAGTCTAGTGACTCCTTGCCTTACTGGTGCATGATACATCTAGAAAGTTGAGTTTGGGTAAGCGATAAACTACCCGGATGTGAAGGTGCCTCTATTCATCCGGGAATGATCAAGTCTACTACAGCGGTGGCTTTATGTGACCAGGATGTGACCATTTGGGTTGGGAATTGAGTTGGGATCAACACGGGGTATTTGGGCCGCAACGTAACGGTGACTCGAGGGCCGCAAAAACAACTGGCAAGCACATAATGCCTCTAAAAGACATTGTCTCTTAGCTGATCATCTAGTTTAGCATTAGTCTGTATATATTTAATTTAAAATGCCACATCATAGTCTCCTACAAAATACCTTGCATAGCTGTAGCTGTTCATCCAGCCTAGTCTTAGTCTCCTTCTCATTCATCAGTGCATGTTTAAGCCTGGTAGTAGCTTGTATAGCCACATCTTGAAGGTCCCTTTCTTCTTGAGCTGCAAATATGATATACAGTAGAAACTCATTATAACAAAATCTAATACCAATTTCTTTTGTTTTTTATTATATTCAAAACCCTGATATAACAAATGTTTGGATGTAAAAATATAATTTCTCTGTTCCCACCAACTTCGTTATAACAAAGTTTCCACTGTAGTAATAAAACAATAATTGTGATCGTCCATCATAAACCTCCGGTAAAATCGTTTTTATTTTCATTTTGAGCTTCATTGGCCCAATATGATTTTTGGTCATTATTGTACTATATTTGGCAATATTTCAAAAGTAAGTAAACAAATCAAAAATTTGAGGAATGCATTCCTAGAAACATGTTTCTAGATTCTAAAAGGTAAAACTTTTGCATAATTTTGTTATGTTGTTTACAAATATATTGGACCACTTTTGGACCTTTTGTCCAAAATCATGTATTTGAACAAAATCATGTATTTTGGTTCAAAACTGACCTAGCCATCATCTTCTACATGCAAATTCACATCCAGAAATGTATACTTTTGTATGGATTTAATCATCAATTGCTGATTACAACCCATTATATATTTCTGAAAATGGGGGTTTACTGTACCTTTATATCCTAGGAAAATGTCAGCTTTTATTTCAACTCTAAAATATTGCGCTAAACCCTGATGCTTATAATAAGGGTATAAGCCAGCCATAAGATGTAACACATGAACAATCAAATTTCCTGAAATGTGTAAAAATGCCATTCAAACAGAGCAGTGTGCTATTCTTTTGTACTTGGCTTAATTTCCTGAAAATACAAATATTACATCCCTGATAATTACTTTGGGACTCTTGATACAAAGTACTAGATAGCAAGCTTAATGCAATGTGAGTTTTAAAATCATGCAATTCTTTGCACAATATTGTCATTTTAACTCAACCGTACCTTTGCTTTGCAAATCTTTGACATGGTCGGCAAGTCTGATTGCAGCTTGCTCAGCTTTCCATCTTCTTTCTCGTTCACCATCCAACTCTTGCATAAGAACCTAATATACTATTCATATTATAGTATAGTATTTTTTTCTGAGGTGGAAAAAAAAAGTTACCAGGGGTTTTTAAGCTGATGTTACGTGGTTTTTAACAACAAACAGTATACATTTTGATGAAAAATTTATTTATTTATTTTTTTGGAGGGGGGGGGGGAACACTTGGCATTATTATAAGAGCTTCTGCCCAACTCTGGTTACAGGCTTGAATGATTGAAAGTGTTTGAACATACTGCCTGATTTATTTGCCAGTTTAGTGATTCTGCAAGGGTAAAAACTGTCTGGGATTTTTTTATTGAAAGTTGGCATCCTTTATTACTGGAAGGCAATTACTGGATTATCCATGAACTTGCAAGTGACTGTGAGGTACAGGTGACCTTCAAGTACTATATGAGGTACACTTATGATAAGACCAATTAGATTATCCATTCTCATTTTAAATGACCAAGTACACACCATAAATATATTGATGAGCCAGTTCTATTTCACACAGAACTGCTAAAAACACGCAAAGTGCTAAGAAACAAGCTTCAACTACAAAAATGTACTTTCCAAGAAAATTCAATATAAAAAGATATCGCATTGTACCACTCACTGCATGGTTTCATGTTTACTGTTGTTGTAGTGATTTTTTTTATTTCAGACAAAATCTTACCAATTTTTCTGCATCTTGATCAGCTGTAGTTGGCACAACACTTCTGGCCGTACGATGTCTGGATACACCAGGTCCACTCTCGCTTTGAGGAGAACTTGTGGTGGCGCTCTCAGAGGATTTCTTGCTTGGTCTTGATTGAACTGATGGTTTACTGTTTGAATAGCAAGAATTTTATACAAATACATTTTTAGTTCATTACCATTTTTGTTTAGGACTACAGAGGCTTGAGCTTTCTCACTGTATCTTTAAGGCTGGGGTAGACCTTCAACTAGCATGAACTGTTTTTGTTCTCTAACTCTCAAACTAATTGCATAAACCATATAAAAGTATACATTTTTAGAAGCAGCTTTTACCCTGAACTTATTGGTGATATCGGTTTTTGACCAAAAATGTAGATTTTGACAAAAAATGCCAAAAAACATATTTTTTGCCCCAAAATTTCTGGAAAGCCTAACTAAAATTTGCATATGTGAAATTTTGGACTTTTTTCCTTTTTGGAATTTAGAAACAAATGTCTAGGAACGGTTTTCTCAAATTTTTTGATTTTTATCTTATTTTTTGAAAAATTGCCAAAAATTGGCATTTTGGTGGCAGCGGTGGGATTTTTTGCATTTTTTAACCTATTTTTCAAACAACCAAGATAAAAATCAAAAATTTGAGAAACTGTTCCTAGACATTTGGTTTTAGAAAAAAACGGTTTAATGCATTTGAAGGTCTACCCCAGCCTTAACCCTCACAGGGGGAGTGGGATGATAGATGGAAGTAAATTGGTATGTATCGCATTGTTCCTATTAATCACACATACTCTATTAGGCCTTGTATCCATTGACTGTACCCATATTCCGTGTGCCCTTGTCTAATTTACTATTGTTTGTAATTGTGCGGTGCAACACAGACAATCAACTACGTTCAGCTTAGTGATCATATCAGTGGTCTATGTACGGCAGATGATTCCTATGACCTGGCAGCACCAACAATCAACATGTTCATACTTGGTGAGAGCACCAGGTAATTGGAATATCTGCCGTACACAGGCCACTGATATGATCACTAAGCAGAACAAAGTTTATTGTTTGTGTTGCGCCGCACAATTATGAACAAAGGAAAACGAGACAAGGGCATACTGCATATGGGTACAGCCAATGGATACGAGGCCTTTAACGCCAACCCCAGAAAATTTAAAAGAGAAGTGTTTACAAACATTCAATTTTGAAGCATTTTCGTATATCATTAAGCTTACCAACATTCACGTGTAACAGGAAACGGTACCGGAAGCAAATCAATGAGATCTCGATCCCAGAAATGATGTAAAAAGTTTCAGTACTTCCAGGTTATCGACGGCCATATAACAATAAGTTGCCATAATTGTTAAGCTTATGTGGCAATTTCGTGGAAATTTTAATGTTGAAAATTGGTCTCTAATAATGGCCCACCCTTCATGAAATGTCGCCACCCAGTGGGTGGTAAATTAAATAAATGAAAATTCAAAGCATAGTTGTTACAGAACAGAGGATCATTCAGCTGAGTTTTACCCAAACTGAAATAATCAGAGGAGATGATCCATCACGATACATCCTAATTAGTAAGTTATAGACAATCAGTTGTGTAACACAAGATTTTGTTTTCTGGCAGACAATATTTGCAAATGCAAATTGGGTTCCCAAGCAGTCCTTACCTTGTTTGTTGTTTTAATCTAGCCCTGCCAGGTTTCTGTTGTTTTGTCTGTTTGCCTTTAGTACGCTGTTTATTTGTGTGATTGGGTGCAATATTTTCTTCATCGCTTTCATCCGTCTCCTCTGTGTCTAAATATCAAACATAAAAAGTGAAAAATGATAAGGCAAATGTCTGAGTACCCAAATCTCTTTTGAAGCGATTGACAACAATTCAGTTGCGGTTGCATAATTTTTTAAGACTACTGCAGTTTATCTCAACTCTACTTTGAAAGATTTTGCTATTAACTTGCAGTGAAAAATCAACTAAGAGGAATAGGCCTCTATCTGCCTTGCCCTAAAAAGTGTGATATACCTTTATATTATGCTGTGTGGCCATTCCCTTCAAATAAATGCTATTTCAAAAGGGTAAGTAATACTTCTGAATTTTTGATAAAACTCATACGTTATGTTATGTTATAATTATGAGTTGACGTTTAGCTCTTTTGCAAACAACATGGACAGACAAAAGAACTAACACCTTGATATTGGATAAGATTGGAACAGGCTTGCACCTTAGATGTGGGATCATGAAAAGGAAGTACAGATATTTTGGGCATATTGTCAGAAGGGATGGCAGCATTGAAAAACAAATACTTCAGGGTGCTGTTGAAGGAAAGCTTGGAAGAGGGCGTCCAGCAACATCTTGGACAGATGACATGTATTACTTGTCAGGTGGTAGTGTGCAGGGTGCATCATGCCTTGCAGAGGATGGCGTACTCTTGTGAAATACCACAGCAGTGCTATGAGCGCCATCTGACCTAGATGATGATGACGTTTAGCTCTATTTGCCATACTATAAAAAAGGTAAAGGGGACAGCCGGCATTTACACAGGTCAGAGGGCCCATCTCCCTTTCGAAAGCGATTGGGCTAGACTCTACTTTTTTATTATATTTGCAGTAAAGAGATTGCCACACCCGCTGCACCGCGAGTCTGTTACCTTCCCAGCACTGAAGAATGCTGGTACCCACTTGACACCTGGGTGGAGAGGAGCACATGAGGGTATTAAAGTATCTTGCTCAAGGACACTACACACACCGTCCAACGGATTTGAAGCCATGTTGCTCAATGCCCAGTGACTAGGCCACGCATGTTCCTAAACTTGCCACACTAATTACTTTACTTTGAAGTTTGGTCAGACTCTCGAGGCTATGTTGCTCAGGGTTTGAGGTTTTAATAAAACTGGTCTATGATGTTACAATCTGGGATCCCAAGTAACAGTGGCGAAGTCAAGAGTTTAAATATTGGGGAATGAGAACTTTTTTTTTGCTGTACGATAACCGACACATGAGACTCAAGAGGTAGACTTAAATTATTTCTTCATAGTTTTTGAATTCTGACAAGGAAAGAAAAAAGTCCCTCAAGCACACAGACAAATTTTCTATTATTCTGAGTCACAATTTCTCAGGAATCTTGACTATGAAGTCAATTTTGCGACGATTTTTGCAGTTTTTGAAACAAACTGGTTCAAATTTTACTAAAACTTGACTTTGTTCAAAATTAAACGACAAACTCCTCTTCGACTTCAAATATCCGACAGTGGTACAAAGTTACCAACAGATGACCACTTTCTACCGACAAAGAAAGAAATACAAAGAAAGAATTCTTCAGGCTAATCGCCAAGGATAACCCAAGAAAGCCTCTAATGAAGCTTATTTCCATTGGGGTCCAAGATCTTTCTTTTTTTTTTTTTTAATTAATC
This sequence comes from Ophiothrix spiculata, assembly GCA_000969725.1. NCBI lineage: Eukaryota > Metazoa > Echinodermata > Ophiuroidea > Amphilepidida > Ophiotrichidae > Ophiothrix > Ophiothrix spiculata. The sequence continues at coordinate 6,804 of JXSR01S047459.1, forward strand.
AGTTTTGGATGCAGGAGGAAGACCGCAGTACCCGGAGAAGAACCTGCGGAAGCGAGCATGGACTGAAAACCAAATGCACATACAGCGCCGGGACCGGAAATCGAACCTGGGACTCAGTGGTGGAAAGCGAGGGAAATACCGCTGCGCTAACCCGCTTCAATAACAAATGAAATATTGGGGGTTGGAGCACCTCCTCTGACTACGCCACTGCCAAGTAACAATTACGAGTTAAATTTTACCTCTTCTTGCCACTCTTCTCTCCGTCCTTCCCTTATTCATTTCCTTTGCAGGCCAATCTGCCCCTGTTGTTGTCTGTAAAAAGGATGAGATTCATGTTGACAAATTACTGCTAAGGTTCAAGGTTTATTTTTTAGTTTTAAAGTTTTTATTTAATTAGTATCAAAAATAATAATAGTTGGAGAATATGCTGTTCATGGTTAGTGGTAAGACCAGTGGATAGAGGGGAGATCCCAAACTGGTTAAAACATCCTGTGCAATGGCGTCATCAGCCATGGTACTCAAATTGGGGGTATTCGGGTACTCTCGATCGGTCCCTACCAAAATCAACCACAGGCGCCAATATTACGTTGCGCGTAGAGACGAACCATACAAAAATATCTTCCATGAGTGATATGCTAACTCCCGAATTGTGATTTGGACAAATTTTCTTTTTAGTTTTGCCAAATCATGTGAAATCAGCTGTCTTTTAGCTACAATGACAAATTTTGGCCAAAAAATAAGAACATTTATTTTCCAGACGATTTTACATAGGCAATTTAACTCACATGAAAAGGAAAATATCCTAAGTTTTTTTTTCAATGCCTTACTGCCAATTGTTTCATCATGGAGTGAGATTTTCAATGCGTTTTTCTGATGTTATGAACATTCTTTCTTACCTGTCCTTTTCGTTCCAATATATCTGCCAACTGCTGCTCTAGTTGTTCTAACCTTCTTTCGTGGTCTGTGCTTGGTGCCGATTGTTTCATCATGGTAATATGGACATCGGATGGTGGAGACGCTGCCATCTGTAAGATGACAAACCATTAGGGTGGAGGAAAAATGTTCATGCTCAATAAAGGCGGTGGGTGGTGCAACAGAAGTAATTCATCATTTTCTGGCAGGGGAGGGGTAACTTCTACAGGTCAACCCTTCCCCCTTAAAGGTGTGTGTTTCGATCACTTTCACTCGAAAAATCAAATTGGAGATTTTGATACCAGATGAAGGCGCATATTTTTCTCATAAACCCTGTAAATTGTTACGACCATATTATGTTTCGTTGAAGAGATATGGTCAAAATAGTACTGAATTACTGGAATATCTTGTTAACAAAAATAAATATCCTATAGGTTTCCATGGGTCATTCTCAGACATGTTTTTACCTGTAACAATAAGTTGGCTCAAGGTATGCAAATGAAAATTGACAATTGCTTTATGTAGGTAAAGACCCTTCATTCAAATATGGAAAAAGTATATGTTGAATTTGTCACCAGATCGGAATACCTACCTTTAAGATTGTTTTCAGAGTGTCTGTCGCACAACCAGCCTGACTTCAAAAAATGTCAAATGCGCAAAAAGTCTTGACCTTGGTACACTTGGAAAATTTTGCGGCAAGTAAGACAAATCAATCTATTTATTACCTCAATGTGACGACACATCAGTTTGATGTGTATTAAATTCAACTTTTCTCGCAACAGACTATCATGGCAATATGCAAATGTGTTGTGCTACATTACAACAGTTCAAAATATTGGGAATGGTTCAAATATTGCAATTTTTTGTCATCTGCCAAAGCTACCAACCACAACTGCGATAGCTGCTCTGAACGACTTAGACTATCAATTAAAAAAAATGCCTCCTGAAGCTAAACTTAATACATTTATTTTAACATCAGAAATTCTATGGTGCGTTTTTTCTGTAAGGAGCATTTTTTTTCATAAATTTCCAAGTCACCCTCCCCTATTACCACCACCTAAATCCACCTGTGAAGTCAAATTCATCAATGCTGGGAAGCTAACAGTCTCATTGTGAAGATGTGGTGATCCCCTTAACGCAATAGTGGAAACTGACCAAATTACTTTAAAAGGGTGATTGGCACCCAAAATCATGTACATATAGGCCAGGCTAGCATCAAATCAGTTGTTGCTATAGTTACAGGTCAAGGAAAACTTTGTGCTACAGGCATCAATGTAATGGTAAATATGGGCTTTGTTTTGCCCGCTACCATGGCAACAATTGACCTGACATACTGTAAACTATCACTTTGTGTAGATACTTTTCCAAGAGGAACAATTTTAGACCAGTTTGATCACTTTTGAAATTTTGGACTCCCATAGGGCCAAACCCGTGACCTCTGATATGACCTTTCACATTTTTGGCTATAACTCCAGAACCATATTTCAGACATAAGTAAAAGTATACTTGTTGGTGTAGTTTTGAACAAGATTTGACCAGTTTTGAAATTTCACCCCCTGCTTTGGCAGCCATTTTGTTTTATGCAAATTAACCAACTTTGACAAGCTTACATTTTCCTACATTTTGAATATGTTGTTTAGGAGGTCATTACCAGTTCATTTCAATAAAAAACTCTTGTGTTGCAATTTTGTCCACGTACCTCCATGAATTCTCAATGATTGACTAGTCTAATATGAAGGCCAACCCATTTACTTTACCACAGAAAAGTATCAGAAAAACATATCTGGAAGCAAAAACCTACCTTGCCTCCATCCTTTAATTGCCCTTTTTTGACATTTGTATTCCCGTCTGTATCAGTAGTGCTGGTAGTATTGCCTGATGACATCATAGCCCTTTGTTTGAACTTCTCCAAAGCCAGGTCTATTCTTGGGGTTATAATATTCATAACAGATTCCTTAAAGCAAAAATAAAGATAATGTATGTAATACAGAGATGGCTTTTTTGATTTAGTGAGATAAGCTCCAAACAAAACAGATGAAGACTTGTTCCATTTTCATATGTGAGATTAAAGTTTCTATTTGTACAACAATTCTTAGTCGATGAGTGTGAATTCACTTCCTTGTAAGGAATAATTGGCTATCCATTATGAGACAATATATGAGCATTATGCGCAGTGGACCGCGCGTTGAAAATTGCGGCGCTGTGTAGGTGTACACACACATCTGACGCACAATTCTTTACATTGAACTGGAATGTTCTCTGTTTGAATAGGGGTGTACATTTTTCCAATAATGATGTCTATTGCTTTTTGGCAAATAATTGACTTCATTCTTGATCTTAAAATGTCTTGTTTTTTACTAAGAATGAGAATAAAAGATAATATTTATTGTTTTGCCTGTTATCTATCATCTCATAATGGATAGGCGTACATTATTTTTTTTTGAATGGGCATTGCATGGGCACCCCCTTCTGGGGCACCCATTACTCAAAATAATGTATGCCCATCCAACGTTTGCGCTTGAAAATAATTTAAGGGGTCCACTGGACCCTTTAAACATCCCAATTTTCAAATTTAAGGGGTCCAATGGAATTTCAAGGGGTCCGACGGACCCTTTAACCCCCCTATTTTTTCAAATTTAAGGGGTCCAATTTGAATTTTAAGGGTTTTAGAAGATTTTTTACCATCCTGCTAAGTATTTATTATAATTTAACAAATTTGAAAGGACTCCACTTCAGAATGTACCATTTTGCAGTAAATTTTATTGCGTCCAATTGGACCCTTTACACTTCAGCTTTTTCCAAATCAAAGGTTTTTTTTCATAAAAACCGAGTCAAAAACGCGATCTAGCGCGAACGTTGTGCCCATCCATTATGAGATGATAGATGACAGGCAAAACAATAAATATTTATTTTATTCTCTAAATAACATAATTGGAGTTGATTTTTTGCCTTGAAAACTGAATAAATAACAAAGCTTTGCTGACATCAGTGACATACAATGCATGTCAGTTAAGTTATGTTATTTATCAAGATTTTCTTAAGGTTAATGCCATTAAGCTTATGAAAATCTTTCTCCTAGATGCTACACCCAACATATTCAAAAAAAACAAGGTGACAACAATACTTGAGAAAGATTACTTCTTAAAACAGCATGAAAAGAATCTGGCTGCAGAATTCACAAATGTCAGGGAGAAAATTGGTAATCGCAATGGTGATTATTTATCATATTTTGATGCTTTTAAATTCTGAACTTGAGAAACTGCTAACAATCAAGATTTATGTTTCTAAAAAAATAAAAACAAAAAGTATATATTTATTTGATACTTTGAGACATTCATTGATCAAACTGACATTTTAGTAAAACTGCATAGCTCATCTCCTACGCGAGGCCACAAACTTACTGAACATCCCTCGTATTTTAAAGGGCATTGGACACAATTTTGAAATTTTGTTTGTGGATGATTAACACTTTCTATGTTAGAAAATAACAGTAAATTACCAGATATCGGGAAAATTTTGATCAAAACCTTCAAAAAAGTCAAAAATTTGAAATTTATTTAATTTGTTGATTTTGGGTATGAGGCTATTCTCTAAATGTATTTATTGATGCTATACAATGAAAAAGAGTCAGAGATTTGTTTGTAAAACATTCCTTTTACATCATAGATTACAGAAAAATCGAAAGAAATTTTAAATTTTCATTAGATCTCCTGAAAAGGCAAATTCTAGAAATTCCAACTATAGATGGCAGTATTGATCATTGTCGACAACGATAATTAAAATTAATTTTAAAATGAATATTTTGATATATAGGGTTTGTATTTGACAATGAAACTTTGCATGCTGTCATTATTACCACTAATACTTCAAATGATGCAAAAATCTCAAAATGTTTGGGGAAAAGTTTGGGGATGATGCTGAACTTGTCCAATACCCCTTTAATCTCTACATACCTGTTTTGGTGCAGTGCTTGATTCCGAGCTTAACAGGAAATCCAAATATTGCTCCAAACCTGCAATTTGGAAAAATATTAAATTCAAATATTTACCACACAATGTCGACCTTGATGCAGTCAGAAAAATCCCCTGCCAAACTGATAAGGCCATAAAAAATAAATTGTTTGTTTGCCCTCCGGTGGAAAAATACAAATTTTGGGTCGGTCGGTTGTTCTTTTTTTACTCTTCACATTTATTTTAAAGAATGGTGTCATTCCATGGATTTTATCGTGAATACCAAGCAATGCAGGTCTTAATCAAAGACTGTGGGTCATTATTTAGAGGAAATATGCATTTTATACTACTAAATGTGACTTCATACTGCTAAATTTTAAGTTTTCCATTGAAAATATTGAGTTCTCATATTTTACATGTTCGAAGAAAAAAAAAATAAACAAAAATACCAGACCCCAATTTTTGGCATTTTAGGGTTGGTCGCGGAGGGCAAACAAACATAATATTTTTAAGGCCTAAATTCATCACTGTGTTTTCAATTTGGGATGAACAAGGATCTGAGGAGGAGAGGTGACTTCATACTGCTAAATTTTAAGTTTTCCATTGAAAATATTGAGTTTTCATATTTTACATGTTCGAAGAAAAAAAAATAAACAAAAATACCCGACCCAAATTTTTGGCATTTTAGGGTCAGTCGCGGAGGGCAAACAAATATGATTTTTTTAAGGCCTAAATTCAATTTTTCAATTTGGGATGAACGAGGATCTGAGGGAACTATTTTTTGGAACAGCAAAATTTGCAGTACCGCTTCGCGGTACTGCACTTTTAAAAACATCCAATCGATTATCGATATATCAGATACGGAGACATGACATGTAGTTCTAAATATTAACATGATTAATCATGATTATATTGT
>JXSR01S047461.1:2662-17244 GCA_000969725.1 Ophiothrix spiculata
CAAACTCTGGTGTCTTTTTGTCATGTCTTCTGAACCGAATGACCGTATTGATAATGAAATAAAAAGCCCTGGTCACATTGTAGCGACATTAATCGTAAAATATGCAACCAAACACCTTATTTGCATGATTTGTATTATGACATCTAAAATGGTTTAATTACATTTCTTCTGAACCGAACGACCGGTCGTCATATGTGATATATGAAATGAATAAACCATGGTAACATGTAAGTGATAATTAGCATAAAATATGTTCTTTGAGTACCTAATTTGCATAATTTATGCAACAATTAAAATTGGCAAAATGTGCATATCTTCCATACTGTTAGACCTACCTTCGTTATATTAGGGAGGCCATTTCAGTATAAAATGTGCTGTGGCCGGGTTGCGACCGGCCGCACAAACGCGTGGCCTAATTTTGCTCCAACGCCTTATTGATAGATTAGATTAGTTTCTTAACTATAAATCCACTTGGCATACAGTACAATCGCTTTATGGGTTATGACCATAAACTACTTCGGCAACAATACTCTTCGTATTTTTGCGCGAAACAGATTGGAAATAATACTAAGAAACTCAACTCTTTTTTCGGGGGGGGGGGGGCACTAATATTGAAGAGGGTAAACTATTGTTAGTATATTAAGAAAAAAGATTATGCGTTCCACTGACTGTTACGGAATAATGCTTTTTGTCTACCAATAATTCACAATATTATATGCTACTCTAAAATATTGCGTTTAATATATATAACAAATAATAAACCCTGCTTCCATGGCTTCAGGAAGATTTAAGGGTGTTTTTTTGAATTTGTCTTTACTTGATGAATAATAATTTTAATTTAAATTGTATAAAGAGCTCATAATCTCTGCTCGTAGCAAGACCTCCTTTTTCAAATCCATACCTTAAGTAGTTTGGCTTGTTTTAAAATATAGCTGTCGATTTATGAATTATTTATTTTCAACAAAATTCAAATAAATACATAAATACTGTTAATTATATACTCTAATTAAACAAAAGAAAACACTCAGAAGTGAATATTAAATAACAGAATAAAAGAAAGAAAAACTCCCTATATTCACCATAAAATAAAATTTATCTTCAATTATTTTTGTTTTTGAAAAAAAAAATCGAAGCAATTTACTTTCATTAAGGATTTTTTTTTTAAATGTAATCCGAGTTTCTTAGCTTGGTGGATTGGTTTATAACACATTATACATACATATTGACTATTTTAATACATCTTGTCTGCGGGCAATTAAAATGTTTGCTCTTAATTTCAGTACAAAATGAAAGATTTGTTCAAAGAAAATATTATAAGAACTAATTACTGATAAAACTGGAAATAACACTTAAAAATAAATCCGACGTAGTTTATAAGTATTTCGACGTTAATAATGTGAAAAATAAAAAATGAAAATGAACCATATCGCACAGTTTCATTAGATATTCAATTTGCTTAAGTGTCACTACATTTTATAAAGTTTCATCAATTGAATTGATATTGTTTATTGAAGTATGCCAACATCATGATAATAGCAAGAATAAAAAACCTAGAACGACTGCAGATATGACAGGAAGGAAGGGGACATACAGGCTATAGGGATTATAATCGTAAAGGAGCTTGGTTCCATTTTTCAAAATTTATTTTCAATATTATATGAAAGAGGACCACTCAAGAGGTCTAAGCATGCTAAGTTTCAAATTGGTCAAATAGTTTTGATTATATGGGTAATTTTATTAATTAATTGTGGTTACCATAATTAGTTACATTTTGATGTAATATATCTCAAAGAGGGAGCATAACTCAGTCATGAAATTTCACATGTTATGAAAACAATATGAAAAGGCTTTTGGTACCAAAATCTCAAACAAATTAGAAAAAAAAGTTGAGGCAACCGGACCATGCTCCTTTTAAACATAACCCAAAATCTTTATATCATGAATTTTCGAAAAATCCAGTCTGACAATTACAAACAAATGTTGTAAAATAATTGTGTTATTGTTGCGTTGATTTCCTACAACACCGAAATTTATTTTTCTGGCTTAATATTGTTTGATTGAGAATATTAAAATTTCTTTGAGCATTCGTGTAATTTTCATATAAATTTTGATTTGCATCAAGGCAAACAATTATATTTTGTGCACACATATAAGAAAAATACGGTATCGCTTCACAATGCCTGGTTGGTTGAAAGTAATATCCGTTACTTCCAAATCAGAACTTTTTCTAGTGTATGCCAATCCGAGCCAAATGCGGCGATTCAAGTACCCATAGATGCAGTAGCGCTTGTGGTCTAGGGGAACAGAGCAGGTTTCATGATCGGAAGGTTGTGAGTACGAGCCCCGCTAGTGCTAACGTGTTGTGGACCGGGGCATATCACTTATCACACTTGCCTTGTCGACCAGAGCGTATCGGGGAGCTATTTAGGGGGAATATCGATATAAATGCTGTTGGGTCCGTGCCTTTGGTCATTAGCTACAAATGGCCCAGTTTAAGGCGAAATGGTTCTGACGATCTACCTAAGGCGAAATGGTTCTGACGATTCCCTTGTTACGGCGTAATAAAAATGGCCAGCGCTTTGTATCAGCTGGAAAAGGTGCAATATAAATGTCGGAATTATCATTATTATTTATTATTACAAGCTTGTCGTGATTCAATATCTTGGGGTGCCAAACATCACATAATGATTACGGGTTTTTTACACGATTTCTACCCCAATATCTTGCGAATCACTTACAGAATGTTGATTGGTACTAAATCAGAGGTGTGAACACTGTTTAAATAACACTGAACACGAAGAAGTGGGTGTATGATTTATATGATGAGTCTGAATACTTCAGTATTTAATGATATTAAATATATGCCAAAATCCAAAATATACCATTATACGGAAGAACAAGTCAATAACCATTTTTAAAAGTTCCATGTTTTGAATACTCCTATCACTACAGTTGATTTTAAGTTGGTTTTATTTAAAACTTTATTGTATCAAATATGAAGAATGTAACATAGCTAATATTCAAACAGAATATGAAGTCTGCACTTTTTAATGATCTTCAATATTGTCATTTACTTTATGAGAATTCTTTAAAGTTTTTTTAAACTCAATTAGATATTAAAATCGGTTCAAATAATAGTGTAAAATTGAACTATATTTGTGTCCACGATTGATCACCAGAATTACTTACATCGGCATGTCAATTAGTAAACAATTTCAGTGGCTTAAATATATTATGACGTGAATGCTTTTATTTATTTTTTTATGAATACACAAAAATCATATTTTGAAAAAGTCTTGTTATTGTTAAAGCCTGTAGTAAGATTCTTCAACACAAAGTGCTTTTAATTGACTGGTGTTAGTTTAGAAACCGAATTGAAAGTGAGGATTGATCACTTTGTACCTTTATGGTTGTTTACTTTGAACTATAGGCTAATGTCTGTATATAACATGTCAATAACAAGTATTTGTTACCTTTATTGGTCACTTTAGTCACTTCAATTGCTTTTATTGTTACCCTAGATGGAGTCTGTCCACTTTGTCGGTTTGTAGCAAAAAAAAACATAAGAGGATAGAGAAGTCACTTAATTTGAACATGAAGATGTAACCGAAGGCTTAGTTTGTAAGTATAGGTACCTGATAATTGTTGACACTTGCTGATACAAAAAAAAATACTAAATTGTGAATTGAGGTGAGGTGAGAGAATCTATGTTTATTTTTTCAGAAGTATTAGCTACCTAAATTTCTGAAAACCTTGACCGTGATTGATAATGGCCCGATAACAAGTTTAAATAAGCTGCCATCAGCGGGTTGTTAATTTCGTATATGTAAACGCCATTTTGTCATGTGAACACGCAACTGTATATTCTGACTAATAGTAAGAACTTATTTCATCATTTTATAGCACTTCTATATATCATTTTTAATGAATAGTTTAGACTTAAAAATTGGGTTTCTTGAAGTATATATTTTCAACAGAAATTTCTTAAACACATAGCATTTAGTGTAAATCCTTGAATATGACTTAACCTTTCTGTATATAAAAGCAATCATTTTCAACACAATTTCGATTATTACATTAACGTGATATATCTTGATTTTTGACAGTTATGGTTTGAAAACAGAAGAAAATATCGGTGTTCCTTTCAAAACAACGAGAGTGTTAGTGTTTGTACTAAACAACACCATATACCTGATATATCTAACATTATCTTTATATTATTATCTCTACTTTACACAAAAAGCATTTGTTTTTTATCGAATTGTCTGTTAGGCATGAATGTTGTTAGACAGCATCAAGTTTCAACGACCTCATTTATGTGATAGAAAACCAGTTAGAATAGAAAGAAATTCAATAAGCAAAATGATAAGTCGACTTATCGATTTGAAATCCAGAACACGTTAAAAAACGGTCATCTTCCGTAACATTTCGTTCAAGCAATACAACACCCATATTAAAACTTTAGCAACCTGGCCTATACCAAATAGCTTACATACACAACATTAGTATATACAAGAGTTTGTCTTGTAAGTTGGAAATAATAATTACAAAGACTTTAACTGTAGTTTTATCAATCAATTGTATGTAGCATGGTTTACCCAATTGATTCCTTTCTACGTCAAACGTATTTCAAACGTTCGAAAAAACAAAATTACTTATGGTAGAATATCTTCAAGATTTGATATCATTTATCAACTAAACTGTTAAAAGTAAGATAAGCATTCACCATAAGAGAAGAGATCAACGTCAGCCCATGAACCTCTGCGCCCGATTTGCAAACCAATTTTGCTCTAATTTTGTTCATCAAACTCTTCCTAAATAGCCCATATATTTTGTTAAATAATATCATTTATCTAAATAAATATAACAGAAATTAACAGAATTTTCCCAATTTTAATCTCCAAATTTGTGTATTATTTCGCCTTGCGCAATACACACTTCTATAACTATTTAAATTTCCTCGTGGTAGTCAGATAATACCCGTGGTGTAAAGGTAGAATTCTCGCTTCACGTGGCAGGGGTCACGGGTTCGATTCTTGATTTGATCTTCATTTTACATCTTTTTTTCTTTATTTCTTTTCTTTTTCTTTTAATTATATCCAATCATTTTCTTTGACTTATCACTCTCTATGATACAATTTTCCTTTTTTTTTTCATTATATCCTCTTTTTTTTCAATAAAATAAGTCATGAGCTACTGATAAATTATTGTACACTTCGCGCGGTAGCGTTATCCAGATAGCGAAAAATAGGTATCTTCGGATGACCATTGTGTGTTTATTAGGAGTACAATAAGGAAACCTGTGATAAAATAATGTTAGGAACATTCATCTCCTTATGGGTATGTGTCTAAAACCTTAATTGTACTCCGATAACAACCACAGTGAGCTTCTAAAATTGGCCAATTTTGACAAAAACGCAATGTATTTCAATGGAACAAATTAGCGATATTTGAGTTTCTGTATAAGAGATTGGAAATACCGAAAAGGCTAATGGGCCGACGTTGATCTCTTCTCTTATTCACCATTACTTTTAACATTTACATTACGATTTTATAGAAAGATAACGTCAATTGAGGTATCTTAATCTTTAAAAATAAATTGACATAAATTGTACGACACAATTTATTAAGAAATTATTGATAGTTATAAATTAAGAAAAAAACACTTTCTATAATGATCATAGTCACTGTCTTAGTTGATTATTACATTGGCGTAATCTATTTTGATAGTTGTGCCTAAAAAAAACAAAAATGTCAGCGTGGTCCCCAAATTAATATATGAAACAATTTTGACAGTAATTGTTTTGAATTGAATTTATTTAGAAATGTGTGACTTAACCTATCTATGTTCAATAAAGTTAATTTTCAACGCTGGTTTTGCATTAATTTGATTTATTTTGACAGTTATGACTTGAAAACATTGGTGTTTCTTTCAAAATATTCAACGAATTAGTTTCTATTCTGAAACACAAATCCTCATATTAGTGATATGTAGCACACTCTCTGTATCAAGACTATAGTTTTTCCCAAAACAATGTTTGTCGGTAACTCACTTGTATTGTATTATGTGTAGGCATAATTGTCGTATGACAGAATTTAATTTTTACTTTCTTGTGTTGTTGTGATAGAAAATTCAATTGAAATAAAGAAAAAATCAAGCTCTATTCGCACACCTCCACCATGAATTACATGGTTCAAAATTCCAATAGACTCATGCATATCGTATAGGTATTCACTTCGTTAGGTTATTGAGGCGTTGTATGTGCGGTAATTTGATTCCACTGAGAATTTCTTTCCGCTACACAATATTCCCGCCATTACCGTAATTGCATTATCCTATCAAATCATATTTATATGGTTCAGCCTTTCCAGTCTGCTGATATAACCTTATAAAATCAATAGCAAACTTTACTAATACCATGAAAAATAAATGATGCATATATTTTTTCCCTCCGAACCTTGAACACAAACAGTCTTGTTGGTAGATTTCTTATAAAAATCTGAGGACTAAAAACCGCCTGTTAATATTTATAATCAATGCAGGAATTGTGTTTCCTCGGGTTACATAATCTGCGTACAAACTCATATTTATACGGCGGGAAAGATTGCCATCGATGGATGAATACTCATAATAAATAAAACTAAAGACATTTTGAATTTTAAAAATTTCCCCTGTCCGGATAATCCTATATTGTTCAGATATTACCAGTTTGTAGAAGAAATACTTAATTACAAATGACTGAATTACAAATGATAAATCAGACTTCCAATACTAACAACACTATAAGGATAACATAAAAATACTCAATTGAAACAGCAACTTCAAAAACACTAAATTTTACGGTAAACCCTTTTAGCGACAAAAAAAAGTTGTTGCTAACATCAAAAGTGGTAACTATTTTTTGAAATTCCAGTGTACGTATTTTGACCATAAGCATGTGTTTTTTAATAACATTAGATTATTCGAACTACAATAAAATTGGAGCGAATTAACCAAAGGTGGTTAGAATATTTACCATTTTTAAAATATACTTATTATCTTCATTTTTAAAGAAAGTACTGTGAGTGAAATAGTTAAGGCTAATTTTCAATCTATAGACTCTACTCTTCATATATGCAAAAAAAATATAGCGTGTCATGTATGAGTGGGTGAAATCATTCAGTGGACATACCCTTTCATGATATTCTCGAAGAAAAGTAGCCTTAAGGAAATTAATTGACATGTGGTAAATAAACCAAATATAAGAAAGTTTATATCAGTTTTCAAAAGGATACATATGTGTTTGTGTTCAATTTATGAAAAACAAAACCAACGAGAAATATTAAAGAAAATGGTGAATTCAACCGATATTATTTAAAGAAAATTACGTATTATTGATTGACATACATGTATACGTTTAATCAATAAGATACACGAAATAATTAGATTTCCAGGGCAGAGCAGGACATTTTTTTGAAGAAAACAAAATCCCCCAACAGGCAGAAAAAAAAAACCCAAATACACCCTGAACATGGAATAGGCAGAAAAACAGTAATATTTCTAGGAAAAACTCGGAGCGCGAAAAAAAAAATCAACACCGAACCCAACTTCCTGTTCCCCCTGGCAATCTAATGGTGCGCACCTAAGTACCCTATTCACTCGTCCAATTCAACTATGTATTTTCTGAATGTATGTCACTGTAGCACTGGGTCATTTCATACCAGTGTGCCAAAAATGATGTCAAAATACTTTTATGATGCTTCATCATAGAGTAGAGTGATTTGTCAAACTATTTAAAGTTCGAGTATTTAAAAAATCCAAGGTTTGTCAGTCGGAAAATAGTTGAATTGGACGAGTGGATAGGGTATCTACATAGAAAACCCAACCATTATTCATTACACTTTGTCCATTTTCTTGATTTTGCAAACCTCTAAGTAAAGTCTTACATTTAATTAAGACAGCTTGAAGATTATACTTGAGCTATTAGTGATTAATGACTTTAATGATTTTACAGAGAAATCGAAAAAAATACTTAGTGAATATGTCACTCAAACTCATTGAGATATAATAATCCATTTAGCTGTATGTGATTCTGAACTGTATATTTTATTAATATGACATACTACTACTTCTACTTTACATCAAAATCTCTAAGCCCATGAACAAAAACAAATCATACAGTAAAACAATAAAATACAACAAACAGAAACCAAAAATAGAAAGCCAATTTACACAAATGAGTCTTTAAAGATGATTTGAAATTTGTAAGAGTTGGAGAGTTCTTAACATGTAAAGGTAAGTCATTCCATAATTAAGAAGTAGCTATGTAGAAAGATCTTTGACCATACTGTGTTGTTGTGATAGACGTAATAAGACGAAGTTGTGTAGAAGAGCGGAGATTGCTAGTAGGTTTATATTCCTTGAGAAGTTCTTGAAGATAAATGGGTCCCATGCCATGAAGACATTTATATGTTAGAAGCAAAATAATTTTATATATGTTATGCGAAATTTAATGGGGAGTCAATGTAGCTCATGGAGAATTGGAGTTATGTGATCATATTTACGTGATAGTGAAACTAATCTTGCCGCTGAGTTTTGAATTCTTTGAAATTTTGCGATATCTGTTTCAGAAATAGCACACAATAGACTGTTACATTGATCAAAACGAAATGTGATGAAAGCATGAACCATTTCAGTGCATTTTTATCAAGAAATTTTCTTATTTGACTTATTCTGTAAAGCAAGAATGAAGCAGAGTGGCAAATATTATTAACAAAACTATCAAGCTTTAAATCGCTTTGAACTATTACGCCAAGATTACGAGCACTCTTCACAGGTTCAACTGATGTATTACGTATTTGCACACATGGTAGAGGAGTAGAATTTCTAAAACGAGATGTTATATGTAGCACTTCGGTTTTGTCACCATTAAGTTTCAGATCATTGGCAGTGGACCAGCGTTTAATATCCTCCACACATCTTTCAATTTTTTAACTGAGTAAATCACGGAAAGTTTTATCATCAAGAAAATATATACTTAAGTGTCATCGGCATATATCATTCAGCCGAGGCCATGTGCATTTATGATATCCTCTAATGGTGCTGTGTACTTTGTAAAAGACAATGGTCCGATGACTGATCCTTGAGGCACACCTTCCAGTGGAGTGTGTGGCTTGGATATTTTGCCATTAACAAAAATAATTTGAGATCTGTTATGAAAATAAGAAGAGAACCAGCGATGTGCAGATCCAATGCTCCCATATCTCTCAGTAATTCGTGTGAGGAACACATCATGGTTGATGGTATCAAAAGCAGCTAAGTAGTCAAGGAGAATTAAAACTGCCTCCTTTGTCAACTGCTAATAGCAAATCATTGTACACACGAAGTAATGCCGTTTCTATGCTATGTCCCTGACGATACGCGGACTTCATTTTCCCCCGAAGATTGCCGACTGCAAGATATTCCTGAATTTGCGATGACAATGCACGTTCGAATTGTTTTCGCTAGAAATTCAAGGTCTGCAACTGGTCTGCAGTTTTTTTAATTTTCATGGTCCAAGGATGTTTTTACTGCTGACAAAGTAAAATAAAATAAAATTGTAAATTTAAATACTTGTCTTAAGGTAACCCTCGTCTACCCAGGCTATTTTTGTAACACGTCAATCCCCCCCCCCCCTATTTTTTTAGAAAAGAATCCCATGTGAACTTGGTTTTGCCATCAATAGATAGTTATCATGGTCCTCTCCTAGCCAACGATACCAAGATTACAAAAATCGGCAGAGGCGTTATGCAATTATGACATAATCAAGTTCGTGATGGCAAAAATAACCACCATATTAAAATGTTGCTATTAAAGTTTTAAATAACGGATTTTCATCGGATTTTGTGTTAATAAAGACGGGGAAAAATAAATCTAACATACCCTGCAAGTTTCAGCTTCATAGCATGCATATATTCTTTAAAATGGCGACTTAAAATATTCCGGGGCCTCACCCAACCCCTACACCCGATATATGACGTCCTACCCTCCATAATTTTTTCATCAAAATGACTGCAAAGGATGTAAAAGAGATTACTTAAATGCCTGGGGTCGGTTGCTTTTGCGTTTTTAAGCAGGGGGATTCAACCCCCTGGGTACACGAGGGTAAAATGTAAATGTTGTCATTAATGCAATGCAATAGAGGTCATCTGTCAAAATTCGCAAATTGTCAGCCTGAGTCTTCAATGTAGCCTCTGGTCACTTTCACATTTTTAATTATATGCAAAGATTATGTTATCTCTTCATTGAACACCCAGTTTCAAGAAGTCAAGTTATGGCCCGTCGGAGGTTGTCAAAGAGGAAAATTGTGAAACTGACGCGTTCAAAGATCAGCTACCGCATCCTCATCTACCGTCTGCTAGCTATCAGATCTTCCTGTACCACCTCCTTGCTACCAACTCTTCAAAACCTCGCTAGAACTTATTCCTCTACAAACTCTACCAGCTCATAGCTATCATATCCTCTTCTACCACCTACTCGATATCACACCTTCCGTCTACCACCGCCTTCCTGCCACAGCCTCGTCTAACATCTTCTCCACCACCACCAGAATCACCCCTGACCAAGTATGTCTAACAAATCGAATTAACAGGGACATGTTTTATGTCATTTCTCTTCTGGTATCAATAGCTTACCGTATTAAATAGCTTTAAATGAGTCCAAGATCAAACCAATCCAGCATTGTAGAAATAAAAATATTCAAGTTGAATCGTTGGTTGAAAATGTAACAAAATAGCCATTTATCGGGTCCTTACCTTAAAAACGAGACTATCAAGCAAGTGATTGTGAAACAAAAATATATTATGTATCTTTGAAACTGACAGTTATCTCAAATGTTTCGACGGACGCATTCTAAGTTACAACTTTATGTCTATAAGGACATTCATATTGTTGTTATCACTATGTTCTTACTTTGAATAAGCCAAGAGATTTGTCATGTGCTGTTAACAGGTGATTCAACTTACTTAAAGATTACTAGCAGTACCTTGTGGTTTTTAAAAGTTCTACAGCATAGGCATTAATTTAGTATGCTTTTAGTCCACAAGTTAGTACTTTTATGAAAAGGACAGCACCTAGGCATCTGTTCACTAGGAAACTTACATCAACCTGATCAAACTAATGCATCGATTGCACACTGTTTTTTTCGAATGCCGAATATGCATGAGGGAACCAGACATTTATGCATTTTCCAGATTATTGCACCACGAAATTAGACATTTACAATTAAAAATAGACAAAAGCCTTCCTTTGGTAACACTCTATCAGATACATCCCGTAAGCCATTTAACTTTAACATTAACTCTATATAACTCAGAACCCGTACAATAACATTTTTGGAAATCGATAGTTTAATTTAACCAAGAATACTTTATGTAATATAATAACTTCAAAAAAAAAACTTCTGGGCGATTAGTACATTAACGTATTTTATTTTGACATTTTGAATACATAATGAGAATATTAGTGTTTTTGATAGGTCTGAAATACAAGACCATCGCCAAATTGTATTGTCATGTATATCGTAACATAAAACATAAATTCTGGCCGAATATTACATTAGCATAATTATGTTATTTCGACAGTTTAAAAGCAATAAAGACAATGTCAGTGCTTCTATGGCGGCAGGTCTGAAACACAAAACTATCACCACGTTCCGATATGGTAATAATGTTCACTTTATTCTTACACTCAAAACATTTTACAAGGCATGTTTTGCGGAATGACATGTCAATCAAGATATATATCAATCTCAGAAACGAAATTGACAGTAATTGTAAAATTGAAACCTTTTTACCAACTTGATGTAATTTTACCTGTTAAATGACTTGAACTTTTATATAATTAATTTCAACTCAATTGTCGAAGATTTATATTAACGCGATTTATTTTGGCAGTTTCGCTTGAATACAAGGATGATAATATTACTGTTTCTTTAAAGAATTTCAACGAGTTTTACCGAAACACAAACCATTATTATACCAGTGATATTAAATATTTTCTCTACATGGTCTACATCTTTTCTTTAAAACTTTCGTCCGTCTGTAGGTATGATCGTCGTTTTTTAAATAAGAAGAGGCAATAAATTTCTGTACCTAAAATTGTTAAAAAAGAACAACTAGGAATTATGTTATCTTACATCTATGTTATCTTATTGCAGCTACATTCAAATCAAAACTTCATCTTTGCTAACTGACCTTACGTTCTGCGGAAAAAAACCCTTTAGCATCTGTATTTATTGCATTGTTTTTCTAAATGGGTGATATTTCATGTCATTGACTTGACAAGGTTGAGAAAACATGTCAAATGGAGATTTGTTACATTAATGTGACCATCCATCCAAAACCAGTCGTAAATGCTACCACTTGTCATTTTCACTTCTTTTAATTATTTACAAAGTCCGTGCTTTAAGGATTAAAATGACATCTTAATGAACTTCACACGATTTCCAGCAGAAACGTTATGGTCCGTCAAAGGGAGTAAAACGTATAACTGAGATACACGCGTTCACAGATCAGTAAGCCCTATATTGTTTGTTGATTGTCTTAAAAATATGCAGATTTATTTCACATTTTCTATCATTTTCTGAAATGAATCTTTGCTGGTATTGTGTAGTAAGCGCAAGGATTGTGAATCTGTCCAAAAAATTAATTTCGGCAAATTACGAACTTGACATGTATTTTCACCTGTAGCGCAAAATGAAGTTTCTGGGCATTTACAGCTCATACGGGCTCGACAGCCACAAATCTTTTTTAAAAAAAACGTTAGCCTATAACGCACCACTTTTTCTCCGCGGCTTTTTTTTTTATCACATTACTCCACCTTGAATTAAATGATTCAAAATCTATTAGACTCGAGTGTATAGATATTCACTTCATCTGGTTATTGAGGTGTAGTGTATGTGCAGTAATTTGATTCCACTGAGAAATTCTTTCGCTACACAATATTCCCGCCATTACCGTAATTGCGTTATCCTATAAAACCATACTTATATGGTTCAGTCTTTCCAGTCTGCTGATATAACCTTATAAAATCAATAACAAACTTTAATAATACCTTGAAATTGATGCATATAATATTTTTTTTCTGAACCTTAAAGACATGCAGTCTTGTTGGTAGATTTTTTTATGTAAGTTCAAACTGCCTGTTATTCTTACAATGCATTTTATGGGCTATATCATCTATATATGCGTGAGCCATTGCTATGCCATCGGTGAATAAAATAATTAAACACAAATGAACGTCTTTATGCTGGAATTAATTATTTTACTTCAATGTAGATTTGTTCTACTCTCTGTCTCATTTTTGGCTGCAAATAGCATATATGGCATCCCGTGCTCAGGAAAACATAACAAAAGCATTATAATGGCAATAGCAGTTCTTTAGTAGTAGCTTAATAGTGTATGTAAGCGTAAAGATTGCTTATGGAAATGAAATGTCAAAGATTGCTTAAGGAAATGAAAGTTAAGACTCACGAACATAATGAAATCCAAATAAGATCTACGAAGAACTATGATAAGAATGACTTTGTTAATATGTTGAACAATGCAAATTGGTACTCTATCTACAGTTCTGATACAGTTGATGATTCATGGCTTAACTTTCGTGATGTATTCATAGCTACCCTTGATTCAGTGACCCCTGTAAAACGGGTTCGCATAAGGAACCATTCCGATCCCTGGATCACAAGTGAAATTCTTGAAAGTATCCGTGAAAGGGATAGCTGGTTACGTAGATCACGAAAGGATAGGCATGACCCTGTTCATTATGAAAAGTACCGTCAAGCTCGTAATCGAGTTCAAAATGAGATCAGAAATGCAAAACGGCAGTACATGGTTAATAAAATTGATGAAAACAAAGACAATCCTAAACAATTGTGGAAGTATTTAAAAGATCTTGGTTATCAATCCAATTCTAAAGAATCTGGCAATATTGTTCTTGAAGTGGACGGTAAAAAATACCATGATAAAAAATCTGTGGCAAATCATTTTAATGTGTTTTTTACCCAAATAGCTTCGAAGCTTGTGAGCGAGTTACCAAAACAAAATAATTTGATGTATAACACCGATTCTGATATTTTTAAAGATTTGTACAAACATGTTCAAGCAAATGCCTTTCAGCTTCATGATGTTTCTAATGATTTCATTTTTAAGGAGCTCTGCAGCCTCAATGTCAGCAAAAGTACAGATAGTATCCCGGCTAGATTTTTGAAAGATGCTGCCGAAATCATCACAGGGCCTATAACTTTCATTGTTAACATGTCATTAAGATCTGGTACTTTTCCAAATGAATTGAAGAAGGCGAAAGTTATCCCGTTGTACAAAAAGAAAAGCAGACTTGATGCTGGGAACTATAGTGTTCTTTCTATTGTCTCTAAGATCTTAGAAAAAGGCAGTTTTTAATCAATTGAACATTTAATATTTAGTTGATAAAAATCTTCTTTATCAGTTCCAATCTGGGTTTAGAGGACAATATTCCACTGACACGTGTTTAATTCATTTGCAAGATCACATTCGGAAGGAAACTGCTGCTGGAAAATTTACTGGTATGATCTTATTGGACATCC
>JXSR01S047464.1:0-20514 GCA_000969725.1 Ophiothrix spiculata
AAAATTTAGGAAAATAAATCAGCTTTCTTACTGTATCATGTTTTTGTACGTCCGAATTACCATTTTCAGATTAATCAAGTACCAAACTATGTCGCGTTACTTTTTGGTGGTACTTTTATATTACCATAATGTTTTGACATATAGGGTTATCTTACATGTGAGGCTCTTATAGATACTATATTATTGCAAGTAAAGTTAAACATAACACATTCTGTATGACATCCACAGGTTATTTTCGAGAAGAGGTGTCATTGTCAAGTGTATGAAATATTAAATTGCGATAATGTCTGTAGTTATCAGACATTTATACTTTTTACCAAGGAATTTTTTCAACAGAATTTTTAGCCCATTTCGGATATGACAGCAATATTTAGTGTCAAAATTAAGTCATATCCCCAAAGCTTTTTGCCTTCAAGCAATTAGAGTCAAATTACAGGTTTTTTTTGCATATTACAGGTCTATTAATTCTAAATATCTCCATTGACCTGATACCATAATCTAGCACAATTTAGAACAAAACAACTAGACAAAGAAGGGTTAAATAAAGATTTCAATAACAAACAAAATTGTCTATCTTTTCTAAGATGACTGAAATTAGAGTAGTCCTTGTTCCACGTTTACTTGATTTCAAATAATTTAATTTTGTTTCAATGGTTCTTACTGGCAACAAAACATACATCTTATGAAGAAACAAGCTTATATGAATAATGGTGTTTCTTTTACAAAATGCACACAAATACCTGGCCTTCATGTTCCACACTGCTTCTTCACAATAGCGTAGCCCTGGGGTACAAGAGTCGCACCACCAATATTTCAATATTCGTTCAGAAGAAGTTATCATTCAGTAAAGTTGTCGGGTTTTTTTCCAAGAGGATTCGTCGTTTTTTATACACATCGTTTGTATTATAAAATTTGAAACACTTTTCTCAGGAAGCACCCAATATTGACAGCCTTGCTATACAACGGCTTCTTCAGCACGTTATCATCAAGAGAGCTACTCGTTTCGGTCTGCCAAATGGCTTTATAAAAATGTGTTTCCACTGGCTGGACTGTTGTCCATATATCAGTGCATGTATGGAATAGACTGCTAGATCATGTAGTTAGTCATCCTCTTTAAATTGTCCCTAAACGTTATATTGATTGTTAAAAAAAACACGGACATCCTCTTGGATTATACATTGATATCGGGTAGTCTTAAAACGGGTTTCATAATTTGTAAATATAAATATAAAGAATTATATCACATTCCTAAGAGATTATGTTAAAGGGAGCTTAACGGGTGCCTTTGACTTCAAAGAAACACTTTTGAAATGATCCCTTAGCAACATTTCTTACAATGGTGTGATTTACTTTTGGTAATCTCTTTCGGAGCCTCAGTTTATTCATTTCCAGGTCTCGTTTTTCGGTCCTACGTTTACTACTTTTCCTAACTTTTCTATAAGAAAACTCTTTCACAAAATATTTTGACTTGATAAGCTGACTTAACTTCATTCAGTTTAGTTCCTGATTAATATAGAAACAAGAGCGTACAATCCTCAACGACTTAACGTGTGGTGAAAATACCTGCCATGTTTGTTTGGACCCAGCGGATAAAAGCGTCTATAACAACAAGGTTTACCAGTATGAATAAATGTAAACATCATTAGAGTATAAACCATTTTCATCCAAACAAATTTTATAATTAGGAATGTTTCTTTATGAAAACAAAAATCTGAAAAATAAATGAATTATGTCATGGCTCATTTCATGAAAAAAAAAGAAAAAAATAATAATATTCTTGATCTTATGCATATAAAGCGCAGCATTAGTAAACAGAAATGTCATTAAGCCTCATACTATTGGCGCGTGTTTATAAGAACAGCTGAACAGGGCAGGTTGTATTTTTTTTAATTCGAAATTGACACTCTTAAGGTGGGTTCTTTAATATCGTTTTCTAACAAAATGCCAGGGTGGGTTGCAACAACACAGGCCTTATTAGGTTTAAAGTTATTTCCCCCCCCCCCCATCCCGATTATGAATTTTCACTTTTTCCCACACATGGTAATTTTTTTGGCGTTAAACATTTTAAAGAAAGAGCATACCTATACAAACTTTACCACTGTGATTGTTTTCTCAAAAACAAAAAAATGAGCAAATTAGATACAAAATTGTTCATCTCTGAATTAATGGTTACCAGTAACCTTAAATTCCAGTCGGCAGTTGAGTGACACTCTTACTTTGATTCAGCGTTACATCGGGTCAAATTCAATCCCATAGCTCTATTTGACGTAAAATATTCAAAAAAGAAACATGTTCTATATATGAGTGATATTTTAAAGAAACTATAGCTTATTAGTATAAAAGTAGGGTATGGAACACAAATACGATGCATTGAGTAAATCGATGTTGAATAAATTAATTTTTAAAAAGAATTGTGTTGATTTCTGACTTTTAAATGTGTTTGTACTATTCAGTAGGTAGAAATTAATGATTCTGTAGACTTTTTCAAATTTTGGAAAATTATGGGCAATCCCTGTATAAGCCATGTTGTCGAATTGCTACAGAAGAGATGTTTCAGTTTCATCTTTTAACGGCTGGTGTTACGTTTCTAAAATTAAGAATAAAATCAGGTGGAATAATAAATTAATTCAGGAACTTTTAGTAATAAGTACGTTCATTCTGTCATTTGACAAAAAACACATTTTATGAGTAATAAGCAATTTAATAATGCCCTTACATTACAAGTTACAATTTCATATCTGATATTCTGAACATGAATTTACTATTTTATTCACTGACGTATGTCACATTCGCTCCTTTTACATTTAACATGGGCGTTAATGTTATTGCTTACGCAATTTATCGCCAGACTATCTATGACGTAAGACCATAAATACGTGAGACTAATTGCAATTGACTTTTAAAACAAAAACAACAACATTTTAAATGTTTCTTATCTACGATGTTAGACTCAGATCTATGCTATCTGATTCACTGCTCACTTGATGTCTAGCAATAAAAAAAGTAAAATTAAAAGACAAATAAAAACCAACATTCTACAGCTGATGTCAAAAAAAGATGAACTTGACTGCCCTAAGAAGATATCAAATTATGAAATTGGATAATTCAAAAGCGAAAGTTTATCCTGTATATGATATGCATATTGATATAGTTATATTGTATATACATTTCGTTTCCCAATAAATGTAGTTTATGGCTTATTTAAACATCAGTTATTCAAAATGTGAACGCGTAATATGAAATTAGATAAAAATTGTTGTCATATATTTACTTCATAGTTAATGCGAGGGGAATTTTGTCATATAAAATATCACTTGTGTTTATATGTTAATAGTTTATTATCCATTTATGATGTTAAAACAGACAATACTGCCCTCAGGTGTATTGTAACGTAATACTATTAGATTTACACATTAAATATTCTATTACGGTTTCACTAACCTTACCTTTTCTCTATTGATTGATGACATTAAAAAATCAATTATGATATACTCATCATTTTGAGTACTAATGTATTCTACGAAAAGTGTTAACGCATTACAACTAAAGAATAGAAAATGCAGGGGTGGACAGGTAAGGCAATCATTTGATAAAACACACACAGGAGACAAAGTCGGTAAAACACAGTATATTTGTATGTACATTGACAATAGTATGAAAAAACATTGATTTAGATAACAAATTTGGAAATACACTGAGAATCAAACAAAATCAAAAGACCGGATTCGTTCTAGCATTATTTGTTTCCATGAATATCATATCTACTTTTTAGGATCACGTATGCACGACTGCATTTTTTAAAATGTGCGGAGAACATCTTGAGCAGGCATGATGTGATTGACACTTGTTTCAAAATATCTTCTTCAAGGATTTAACTTTTTGTATAAAATTATAATGTCACTTCTCTCATTTTTAAGCCTCTTTGCCTAATTATATTTATAGTTTCACTGTCACTTTTTCTTGACGTGTATCGATCATACATATCGAGCGTGTGTCAAAGAAATGAGGTACATATCATGGGTACGTTTATTCTTATAGATGGATTTGTTATTACGTGATCGTTTACCGAAGAAGTTGCATGACATTTAACATCTTTCTTGGATTACAACTACTAAACATTTACGTCGATCATCCATTTTAAATATCTTTTAAACATTAGTTTAACTTCTTAATTTTAGTTATAGACAATGCTCTTGAATGTCGCGTTTTAATATGTAATTTGGGGAGATGGTAAAATCATCTATATTCTCAAAATTATCATTATTAAAGTTTCACTGTTCATTCTGGCATTTCTTGAGATAATGACTAGATTTTATTAATCATGCACGTTGTATTATATAAAATAGCATTAATACGTACAGACAAAAATGGTTTTGATTCATTCAAATTGTATGATTTATTTCTTCTAATTCATTTGTATTTCAGTGACTAGTTCAAGTCAAGTATTTATCAGAGTCATCGGTCATTCGGAAAAGTGCCATTACAAGTTCGAAAATTGAATGTCCATGCTTGTTGTATATAAGCATTTCAAACCTTTGACGTTATTGCTTCAACGTACAAGCGAGGTCATGACACATGGTGCATGTACAATAAGACATCAAGTCATAATTGAATTCATTATGACATAAATTATTTATGGGGAAACTGTGTGTTGAGAGACCTAAAATCATTTTCAATAATATTTTAGTCCATGTTTTCAACTTCTATAGATACGTTCAATAAATGACAGATATTCAACATAATTTCAACTTTGCTATTACTCTTTTAAGGTTTGGTCCTTCCAGGCGATTATGAAAGTCAAGATCGCAGGGTAATAAAAATGGTAAACACAAATAGCCTTTAATAACTAGATGGAATGTAATGTGTCAAATTGATGTCAAGAATATTTTTTTGTTTGATATATATTTTCAATCAATGGCTAACAATAGTAATTTTCAATTTTTAATAAACTAACAGCCTCATGCCTTTGTCTCTCTAGAACAAACCTTCAGAAAATGCATTCCAGAGGTCAAGGATAATCATTCGAAATCAAAAATAACCATTTTCTTTAAATGATCATTCTTTCTTTATTTTTCTAATACGGTATACACATTTCCTTGATGTAATTATGTCACTTTGAAAGAATTTACATTCATCCATCAATGAGGTTCCATCTTGACTGGGCTTATGTAATTACCAATTTCCGTTTATGAAAATATCTATTTATATTATCAGAGCTGTTACTAAAATAAAATGGTTACTGATTTGAACAATAGGATACTTCAGTAGTCTATCAAAAATTGATATTTAGATTAAAAGAAATATAGTAAAATCAACAATTACTTTAACAACGCCATGTCAAAACATTACGGTAATATAGATATAAAGGCTGAGTAAAAGAGTAAATCTGTTTACTGGACTTACTTGTTTTTGTACGTTTCGTGTTGCCCCTGCAACACTTCCGTCAGGTGTTGACCCTCTGGATTGGTCAAGTGACAGACGACTCGGATGGTTTTGATGACCTCGTCCCACCAATGCCAGAGATTATGTCGCTATCAACTGAAACAAGTAAGTCAAGTAAACAGATTTACTCTTTTACTCATATTTATTACTACTGGATGACTTAGAACATTCACTCAGAGTTATAAAAGGTTGGGCGCAACAAAGTCGTACCTGCGTAACAAAAGATTAGGTCAAGATTTCAAGGGCTGATAATTTTTCTTGATGAATGATTAAATTATTAGTCTTAAAAGTACCGTAAAAACCTGATTGTTCTTTCGTATACAATGTTTTAACTCAGAATTAAATGAAAGGTTCATGGACTCCGTCCGTCCGGACAACGACCAGTCTCCGGTCGTTGTTCGCTGAATTCTATCAGGTATGACGCCGTAAAACATCGTAACCTCGTTGCAAGGATGTGACCAGGGTAAGAGTCGTAAAGAAAGCATTAGGTCTTAAAATAGTTCACCTTTTGATTGTTGTTTGTCATTGTGCTCAACCCTTGATATCTCTCTTACAGTATATCAGTTATAATGTGTGTGGTAAACTGCGAACAAAAACCACATATCGAGGAAGTAGCTTATATTCTCTAAACAAAATGAACCTTGGAAAATAAGCAGTATCGCTACAGCTTAATTTTTCTAATGCATTTTACTTAAAAGTAGTTGATATCTGATGAAACATGTATTAGAAAGGTGAACAGCCCTTTTTGATGGATAGTAAAGGACACACTGTGACTAGTGTAGATATCATGGACATTAAACTGAATAATTTACAATATTGGTTTTTTTAATTGCCCACCTATTAACTAATCATTAAAAGAAGTAACTGTCACCGAAGAAACACCTTTATTTAATATTTGACATACAGTACATGTAATGTGAACAAGCTCTTAACCGTAAATGTAATAAACTTCATTGCGTATTTTTTTTCAAAGGATTGTTATATAGGATAATTATCGGGCTTTAATTAAAAATAAATGTCTGAAGTTCTTCGTCACAGTTAATTTAGCTTATGTACTGCCAAAATTTATTAATATCATTTTGATAATATTAGAATAACTTTGTGGTGCCGCTTCATCTGCACGACTGTCTTTTAGAGCAATGAACTTGTCACTGTCAAATGCTGTTCATCCGATTTTTTTGGTTTGTTTGTTTTGCGTCTTATAACATGATCTGTTCAAATATGCATGTATAAAAAAAGGGATTAAGGATCGCATTTACTTTTGCTTTGAGCTGGAAAGTCACATACTAACCTACACAGAGAAAAAAATTGGCAAATATGCATCCCTACCAACTGTTGGGCAAATTAAAAAAACTCCGTTTGTGTGACCAACGGTGTTGCCAAATAGTCCAGTCAAATTGCATTGAATGGTCAAAATAATGAGAACAGAAATGAAACTTCCTCTATGCATTATTTGAAGGTGTTAGAATTAATATACAAAAAAGTTTACCAAAATCAACCCTTGGGAAATATGGGAAAAATCAATTTTTTTAAAATGGCCGCCAAATGCACCTAAAATATGCTAAACCATTCTGGAAACGATGTATTGCTAAAAAACACATATGCAAATTTGTAATATTTTAGTATATATTATAGCTGTGATTATATAATTATGCTTACATTCTACATTTCTGGTATATTTTACAAAATGGCCGCCAAAATGGATGCAAAAAGCAACTATTGTTACCAAAAATGGTTACAGTATGTAATTTGTCAATATCATCTACAGCTCTTCTTGATGCATCTCAAATAGACCCTGACTGTATTTTACTGTTTTGTATCTTGCTTTGTCATGATTCAAAATGGCTGCCAATCATCCAGTCTTTTATTGTATTTATTAAAAGATAAACTATATGAACTTATCATGTATCATAGGCCCTACCCTGATTTTAAGACATGTTATTAATTAAGTTTAGGTAGAATTGGTCTGGTTTTTTTTTCAAAGCCATCTTTTATCGATATTTTGAAGTAAAAACAAGTTTTTCATTGCTGTATTCATGGCTTTATATCAATTTTGACGGTCATTTTGATTTTTTAAGGGCGCCATTTTGAATTTGGAACATAATAGCAACAAAACTAAGGAAGGGTTGGTCTGTTAGTAACCTGGTAGCCGGTTAAGCTGTATCTAATCGATCATTTTGAAAAATTTAGTTTTTCAATTCTGTTTTAATGCCCCATTAAATCAATTTCCAATGGCAAAATTTACTTCGTCGGTCATTGTGGACCTTGTAATGGGCGTTACTTTGGATTTGAAACATGTTAGCAGCAGAATTTTGGGAGGGGTTTATCTGTCGGAACCTTCAAAAAACACTTTCCATTAATTCTTTTGAAACAAAAAAGGTTTTAATGTGCCACTCTAACACATTTTGTGCCTCCAAACTATAATCTGGCGGCAATTTTGGACTTTTTATGGGTACCATATTGGATTTGAATCATGTTAGCAACATAACATTTAGACAATTGGATCTGTTGGTATCTCGTTACCATTTTCTATCATTAATTTCGAGAAAAATAATTTCTTTTAATGCTGTTTAATGCCATCTTAACACAATACTGGGTGATTTTGGTGGCCATTTTGGGCCTTTAATGGGTGGCATATTTGATTCAAAATAGGTTTTGAAGAGATTCGTTTAAAGGTACCCTCAAAGCTATTTTCCATTGATTATTTTTGAAAAAGGTAAACAGTTTTAATGCTGTTTTAATGCATTCTTCAATCTATATTGAGTGACAAAAATGAGTTTTGATGGAAATTTTGGTGTGCTTTTTAGATTTAAAAACACTTGAGGGCAAAATGGGGCTGTTGGTACCCTAGACATCATTTCTATCTATTATCTAAAAAAATGCTGTTCAAATGCCCCTCCAGCCGCACTTGAGCGACAGAATGATTTTAGGTAACCAATTTTGGAACTTATTACAAACGTCATTTGAATTCTGAAACATGTTTGAAATAAAACATAGTGAGGAATGGGTCTTTCCTACCCTCATACCCATCTTACATCGATTATTTTAAATACTTTTAAAAGGTTTTTAATACTGTTTAATGGCATTTTTATCCATTTTGAGCGATAAAATTGTATTTAAGTGGCCATTTTGGACCTTAAATGGGTGTCATTTTGAGTTTAGAATTAAAAAAAATTGCATAATTTAAGGTCAAAATTGTAATCCATGTTTCTTTCTCTTAATTTTTAAACTTTTCAATTCAAATATGCTTGTTTTTATCGATTTCATAAATATATGCTATTTAGCGGCCATTTTGAATCTAAAATATGCATTTGACATAATTCAATTTCGAAACATTTATTTGCTATTGTTAAAGACACCATTACACAATGATAATTATGCATATTAAGTTGTTTAAAAGGGTTGCTGTAAGCAGATTATAGCAAACATATGCCATTTTGGCGGCCATATTGTTTTTCTCATTTTTTCCATACTTCCCAAGGGTTGATTTTGGTAAACTTTTTTGTATATTATTTCTGACACCTTCAGCAAACGTATAGTAGAAGTTTCATTTCTGTTCTAATCATTTTGACCTTTCAAGCAAATTTCAATTAATTTGACTGGACTATTAGCATAACAACTAACATGTTAACATATATAAGGTTTTATTTTCATACTCTTCTTTCTATTCATTTTCTTTTCCTATTTTCTCTCTTTTTTTTCTTCCTTTTCTTTTCCCTCTTTTCTCCCTTCCTTCCCCTCCGTTGTCCCCTCTGAAGGGTTTCCTATTCTTTTCGATAACGTATCGAACGTACTTCTTACGAACATATGACGAACAACAATGTATAAAACAAAACAATGGTATACTTGCTCCCTGGTTCGGAAGTCACGTTAAGCCGTATAGACTCTTTCATGGGGTATGCATATCAATCAAGTACAGTGTATGTTGGTTGATTGATTGATTGATTGGTTGATTGATTGATTGATTGATTGGTTGATTGGTTGATTGACATTTAGGCGTCTCTAGTGGAGATTTAACTTCCTGCATATTTCTTCCATAGCAGTGGTGAAAATCTTTGCTGATATGGTGTCTCCCTGACATCATGTATTTTTACTTTAGCGCAAAATGAATTTTATATCAAAATATCTCAATCACCGTAATTTGTCATTCTTATAGTGATTGCAGTTTACCTTGAAGCTATATTGTATATTATGTTGTTGTTTTATTATGTTACATAAACAGGTTGACCTTGAGGGAAAAATACAGAGTTTTGTCATAGTCGTGTGTCATTTTAATAGTTTAAAACATTGATCATTGTTGATATAGCGTTAATACACAATTTCATAACATTACTTTTGTATAACATTTGTGGATAGAAATTACAAAAAATAAAATATTATATATTTTTTCATCAGATAGACAACAAGAATGGAGCATTGCAACTTCTGGCTTTTTCAAACGTTGTAAATTTGAAGGTGTACCCTATGTCATTTATTGCAGATTTTGACAGGGGCAAACATAAATTAAACAAAACGCTATTTTCATATGATTGTCGCAAATTGTCAAGAAAAGAACTAAAATTCTCCTGTGAAAATAACATCGATATGCAGACATGGTGTAATAAATTTGTATTTTATACAATAAGCTTTCTATTGCTTTACGCTATCCCTAATTGGTAAATACATTAATACGTTTATATAAAACAACATAAAAATCTCGTTTATCCATTAAAAGAACAACCATGAAGGCAAATCATGATGTTTAGTGTTATACTACTGATGACATTCATTTGAACCAAGCAATATGATTTCTAGAAAATACGTGCAGTTAATTATGAGCGAAAATAATGTTTTTAAGTAAACGTCATCTTTTAGCAGTAACAACAAACATCTAAAACATGTTTGAATTATGATCAATATGATTTACAGCTTGTCCCAATATTAACGCAACGAGCAAATAAAAAATATTTAAAATTAGTTTCCAAAAGATTAAATCATAATAATATATGTTTTCCAAAAGTGGAGAAACTACTCTACAACATGCCTTTTTACCATTCCAGTCCAAAGAATTTAAGAAAGCCCTTTAAATCAGCTTTGGTCCGATTTGTAAGTTTAGACTTCCAGCTAAAGAAATGCAAACTTAAAATGAAGAGCACAATCAATCTAAACCAATCTTACCTGACCTTTACCTTACATTAAGTGGAATTTTAAATTCATTTTTACCTTAAATAGGTCAACATGTTCAATTGAAGTACGGATCTTCCTGATACTCTCAAATTTCTTGCCTCTTGTTACTTCTGATGCGACAATCAGGTAGTTTAGGATACAATTTCCACCGAAAGGGTCAAAAAACGGATTCTAATGAAAGGTGTCAACCAATAATAAGTCGTTGACCGAAATCACGGAAGAAAACTAAAGACAAGGGAGTTTAGGACCTTGTGATTCATCTAGCCTGTCAAGGGGACGCAACAGGTTGACAAAACCAGACGCAACAACCTGCTTAATATCAGCAGATCATCATTGAATTATGTCCTTATGTCATAAAATTGGTTCAATGGATGATTCTCCTAATCATGTGATTTTTTTAGCAATTTCCATTCAATGTGTGCCCTATGACGTCACCTGAGGTGGAACTTTACAGATTAACAAATCAGACCATCAAGATTTTTCGGGTATTTACAAAATGTGCAAAAAATTTTGATTCAGAGATCCAAATTAAACAAATCAAAAATCCTGTAAAAGCTAATTGTCTACTCTACAGTATTATAGTAACGTTTGCTCACCATTGGGCTCTGTTCTCTCAAAATAAAATGTCAAAGTTTGTTTCGTTTTTTGTGGGACACCCTGTAGTAAGTTTCGTAAATAGATATTGATGCTCTGTAAGTCAGTTATTTATGAAAAAATCAAACTCCATGTAAACACGAAGTACACACGAGACCTGAACTATAATGTTTATTATATGAATATTTACTTATATAAAACCTCTGCCTATAATTTGTTACATCTTTACCATTTTAAGGTAGATTCAATGTCCCTCTTGTTTGCATAGACAAAACGGAAACTGGATTTGCGAGTATAAGGTCATCACGTTTTGTAAACTGATGAGTATTTTAAAATACGTAACTGATGAGTATATTAAAATACGCAACGGGTATCATATAGGGTTATTTTACATGTGAGGCTCTTATAATAGATACTATATTATTGCAAGTAAAGTTAAACATAACACATTCTGTATGACCCCCACAGGTTATTTTCGAGAAGAGGTGTCATTGCCAAGTGTATGAAATATTAAATTGTGATAATGTGTGTAGTTATCAGTCATTTTTACTTTTTACCAGAATTTGTAGCCCATTTCGGATATGACATCAGTATTTAGTGTCGAAATTAAGACATATACCCAAAGCTTTTTGCCTTCAAGCAATTAGAGTCAAATTACAGTTTTTTTGACATATTACAGGTCTATTAATTCTAAATATCTCTATTGACCTGATACCATAATCTAGCAAAATTTAGAACAAAACAACTAGACATAGAAGGGTTAAATAAAGATTTCAATAACAAACAACATTGTCTATCTTTTCTAAGATGACTGAAATTTGAGTAGTCCTTGTTCCACGTTTACTTGATTTCATATAATTTAATTTTGTTTCAATGGTTCTTACTGGCAACAAAACATAAATCCTATGAAGAAACAAGCTTATATGAATATAATTGTGTTTCTTTTACAAAATGCACACAAGTACCTGGCCTTCATGTTCCACACTTCTTCACTGCTTCTTCACAGTAGCGTAGCCCTGGGGTGCAAGAGTCGGACCACCAATATTTCAATATTCGGTTAGAATAAGTTATCATTCAGTAAAGTTGTCGGGTTTTTTTCCAAGAGGATTCGTCGTTTTTTATACACATCGTTTGTATTATAAAATTTGAAACACTTTTCTCAGGAAGCACCCAATATTGACAGCCTTGCTATACAACGGCTTCTTCAGCACGTTATCGTCAAGAGAGCTACTCGTTTCGGTCTGCCAAATGGCTTTATCAAAATTTGTTTCCACTGGCTGGACTGTTGTTCTTATATCAGTGCATGTATGGAATAGACTGCTAGATCATGTAGTTATAGGCATCCTCCCTAAACGTTATATTGATTGTAAAAAAAACACGGAAATCCTCTTGGAGTATACATTGATATCGGGGAGTCTTAAAACGGGTTTCATAATTTTTGAATATAAATATATAGAAAATTATATCACATTCCTAAGAGATTATGTTAAAGGGAGCTTTACGAGTGCCTTTGACTTCAAAGACACACTTTTGAAATGATCCCTTAGCAACAATTCTTAAAATGGTGTGACACCCTTTTGGTAACCTCTTTCGGAGCCTCAGTTTACTCATTTCCAAGTCTCGTTTTTCGATCCTACGTTTACTACTTTTTCTAACTTTTCTATTAGGAGACTCTTTTACAAAATATTTTGACTAGATAAGGTGACTTTTAGAAACAAAAGCGTAAAATCCTCAACGACTTAACGTGTTGTGAAAATACCTGCCATGTTTGTTTGGACCCAGTGGATAAAAGCGTCTATAACAACAAGAGATACCAGTATGAATAAATGTAAACATCATTAGAGTATAAACCATTTTCATCCAAACAAATTTTAAAGATCAGGAATGTTTCTGTATGAAAACAAGAATCTGAAAAATAAATGAATTATGTCATGGCTCATTTCATGAAAAAAATAAAGAAAAAAATAATTATTTTCTTGATCTTATGCATATAAAACGCAGCATTAAACAGAAATGTCATTAAGCCTCATACTATTGGCGCGTGTTTATAAGAACAGCTGAAAAGGGCGGGTTGTATTTTTTTAAAATTTGAAATTGACACGCTTAAGGTGGGTTTCTTTAATTCCAGGGTGGGTTGCAACAACACAGGCCTTATTAGGTTTAAAGTTATTTCCCACCATCCCGATTATGAATTTTCATTTTTTCCACACATGGTAATTTCTTTGGTGTTAAAGAAACAGCATGCCTGCAAATTAGCAAATTAGATACACAATTGTCCATCTCTCTGAATTAATTGTTACCTGTAACCTTAAATTCCAGTTGGCAGTTGAGTGACACTCTTGCTTTGATTCAGCGTTACATCGGGTCGAATTCAATCCCATAGCTCTATTTGACGTAAAATATTCAAAAAAGAAACATGTTCTATATTTGTCAAAGAGTTATATTTTTAAGAAGCTATTATATAGCTAATTAGAATAAAAGTAGGGTAAGGGACACAAATACGATGCTGTGAGTAAATCGATGTTGAATAAATTAATTTTTAAAACGAATTGTGTTGATTTCTGACTTTTAAATGTGTTGTGCTATTCAGTAGGTAGTAATTAATGAGTCTGTAGACTTTTTCAAATTTTGGAAAATTATGGGCAATCCCTATATAAGCCATGTTGTCGAATTGCTACTCAAGAGATGTTTAAGTTTCATCTTTTAACGGTTATGAGTAATAAGCAATTTAATAATGCCCTTACATTACAAGAAACAATTTCATATCTGATATTCTGAACATGAATTTACTATTTTATTCACTGACGTGTGTCACATTAGCTCCTTTTACATTTAACATGGGCGTTAATGTTATTGCTTACGCAATTTATCGCCAGACTACCTATGACGTAAGACCATAAATACGTGAGACTAATTGCAATTGACTTTTAAAACAAAAACAACAACATTTTATATTTCTTTTCTAAGATGTTAGACTCAGATCTATGCTATCGATTCACTGCTCACTTGATGTCTAGCAATAAAAAAAAAAGTAGAAATTAAAAGACAATTAAAAAGAAAAACATTCTTCAGCTAAGTCAAAACAAGATGAACTTAACTGCCCTGAGAAGCGATCAAATTATGAAATTGGATAATTCAAAAGCGTAAGTTTATCCTGTATATGATATGCATATTGATATAGTTATATTTTATATACATTTCGTTTCCCAATGAATGTAGTTTATGGCTTATTTAAACATCAGTTATTCAAAATGTGAACGCGTAACATGAAATTAGATAATAACTATTGTCATATATTTACTTCATAGTTAATGCAAGGGGAATTTTGTCATATAAAATATCACTTGTGTTATACGTAGTTTATTTTTCATTTATGATGATAAAACAGACAATACTGCCCTCAGGTACAGTATTGTAACGTAATACTATCAGATTGACACATTACATATTTCTCTTATTGATTGATGACATTAAAAAATCAATTATGATATACTCATCATTTTGAGTGCTAATGTATTCTACGAAAGTGTCGCATTATAACTAAAGAATAGAAAATGCACAGAGCAAGAACAAATAAAATTATACATAAAATACAACAAAGAATGATATTGAGGAAATGGCAAAAGGCCAAAAAGGCCTGAATGGGCCATCCCCAAAGTAGGGTCTAATAACACAATACTAGGAGAAAGTAAACACACACAAATCCTACGTACAAAAAACAAGACATGCCCAAAACTTCAAAACAAATCATGTGAATTTTGAAAAATATGTTGATAACTCAAATACCATAGTTTTTGAGAAGGGTATGGTTTCTTCTTATTATTGATACCAAAATCATGAAAAAATGACAGGTAAGGCAATCATTTGATTTTAAAAACACATAGGAGACACGAATGAAAAGATAATTTATAAACGGGTTAAACTTTTTTAATTGTTAAAGCCATCCGCGTGGAAAAACCTCAGGGCAAATTGCACTCCTACAATAGACGGGTGCATCAAATATGAGAGCAAAGCGAATGCGTTTGAAGTCGGTGAAACACAATGTCTTTGTATATACCAGGTGTCCCAAAAATGGTTACATGTAGAAAAATGACCGTGTGCTAAAACTATAGTAATTACAGAAACAAAACTTTGCACAAATCATATTAAAATTCTCTTCTAGAGACTCATTAAATTTTATAATCACAGCTTTATTATTTTTTGAGTTATCAACAAAGATAGATACCTATGTCAGAAACGTATTTTTTAAAAATTTAACAAAATTGGAAGCATGTTCGTTTGATAAAATGTTAATCCTCGTTAAACCCTATGTGAACTTGAAATAGACGAACTAAAACTTAGGTTGTTGTATACCATAGTATAGGGTAGGGTTTCTTCTTCCTATTGATACCAAAATCATGAAAATTCGACAAGCTGTTACGTAACTATGACGTCATAAATTACTACTGATCTGAAAATTATGTCGAAATCTGATTTTAGGCAAACATGGTCACCTATTCAAAATCTTGCTATTTCTGCTATTTCAAAAAGTCGATCGGACTTTTGCAACTAAATAAAGGAAATTATAATTTAAAAAAATCCTGTAAGTGTAAGATTATTTTTTTTCAAAATATACACACGTTTGCAGTTTAAACAGTTAAAGAATTAATGTTACCCAGGAAAATGTAATTTTGCTTTATGCGTATTCATCAACTATCGCGCAACAACTTGATTGACAGGTTCAATTTAAACAACTCATTCTGGAATGCATGGAATGCAGGTTTGCCTCATTTGCATAATAGATATACTGAAAGAGAGTTCAATTATTATTCCTTAAAATTGTATCAAATTTGGTTTAATATAAAGCCTGATCATGATCAAATAAAGTATCAAAACAATTGTATGCTTATTATTTTGTTGAATTTTGAACATATGCGTTTCTGACATAGGTATCTACATTTATTAATTATTCAAAAACTAATATGGCTGTGATAACAAAATTTTACAAATATCTAGAAGAGAGTTGTACTATAATGTATGCAAAGTTTCGTTTCTCTAGCTACTATTGTTTAATCACACGGTTATTTTTCTACATGTAACCATTTTTTGGGACACCTGGTACATTGATTCCACAATAGTACAAGAAACATTGATTTAGATAACAAATGTGGAAAATACACTGAGGATAAAAAATGAGAAAAAAATGTTTTTAAGGTCGGATTGGACTTTTGGTACGTCGGTTTGTTTTCAACCGTAAATCACTTTCAAAGAAACTTTGGAAAAGCTGAATGTTTTAAATTTGTTCTTAAGAATTTTCAAGGGCATAAGTTGATAGTTGTAACATACAACACTTTCGCGATGGATGCTCTGATGCCCTTTGTTTACATACATTTATTATGTTAACATTTTTGAATTCATTTTCTTTTTGTTGATCAAATCAAAATTAAACAAGTGAATCGCTAGATATAAAAGTGTTTGTACTAGGTCAACATTATTGCTACATACATCACGCTTATACAGTTTAAAATACCGGTTTCGTTCTAGCATTATTTGCTTCCATGAATATCATATTTACTTTTTACTATCACATATGTACGAATGCATTGGTTAATAATGTGAGGAGAGCATATTATGCTGCTGTTATTGGCAGTTGATTCAAAACGTCTTCTTCAAGGATTTAACTTTTTATATAAAAATTATAATGTCACTTCTCTCATTTTTAAGCCTGTTTGCGTAATTATATTCATAGTTTCGCTGTCACTTTTTCTTGACGTGTATCGATCATACATATCGAGCGTGTGTCAACGAAATGAGGTACATATCATGAGAACGTTTATTCTAATAGATGGATTTGTTATTACGTGATCGTTCACCGAAGACGTTGCATGACATTTAACGTCTTTCTTGGATTATTACTTCTAAACATTTACGTCGATCATCCATTTTAAATATCTTTTAAACATTATTTAACTTCTTAATTTTAGTTATAGACAATGCTCTTGAATATCGCGTTTTAATATGTAATTTAGGGAGATGGTAAAATCATCTATATTCTCATAATTATCATTATCAAAGTTTCACTGTTCTTTTTTGGCATTTCTTGAGATAATGACTAGATTTTATCAATCAAGCACGTTGTATTACATAAAGTAGCATTAATAAGTACATCTTGGTTTCCAAATGCCTGCCAAAAAATGGTTTTGATTCATTCAAATTGTATTATTTGTTTCCTCTAATTCATTTGTATTTCAGTGACTAGTCCAAGAGAAAATAAGTACCATCAGATCAGCTTCTCAAAGCAGGCAGAGTGGGATGGCATGGGCAGTGATAAATGATGTAACTTTAAGGCAACACCTCATCAGAACGCTATAAGGAATGGAGAGACTACTTTTCTACCCTACTAGGATCCCCACCTTCAGCTACCAACCCTGATCAGGAAATCCAAATTGCCAATTGAAACAGGAGCTTTCACAGCTAAAGAACTTACTACAGGCTGTACTAAGAAAATTGTCAAATGGTAAAGCTTCTGGCCTTGATGAAATACCTGCTGAGGTTTGGAAATCTGGTAGTTTCAACAACATACTGCTAGATATCTGCAATGGTACGCTGCTTAGAGGTGAAAAACCACAGGAATGGTCCCTAAGTGGTATAGTACCAATTCCTAAGAAAGGTGATCTCAGCAAGGCATCTAATTATAGGGGCATCAGCTTAACATCCATAGCAGTAAAGATCATCAACCGCTTGATACTCAATCGCATTCGACCTCACAGTTACCCTCTGCTTAGACCAAACCAAAATGGGTTTGAACGCTCAACTACTTCCCACATCCTTGCCTTACGAAGACTTATAGAAGGAATCTAGAACAAGAATCTTTAATCTGTCATCACCTTCATAGACTTCAAGAAGGCCTTTGACTCAGTGCACAGAGGTAAAATGCTCACGATTCTCACTGCTTACGGGATTCCGAATACAATTGTCGAAGCAATCAATACCATGTACAGCAGCACAAAAGCAGTTGTGTTATCACCAGATGGTGAAACTAAGGCTTTCGAGATATTAGCAGGAGTGCTACAGGGCGATACGTTAGCACCTTACCTGTTCATCATTGTGCTAGATTATGTGATGAGAATGGCAATCAGAGAAGACAAGGACATGCTGGGCTTTACAGTAACATCTAAAAGAAGTCGAAGGCACCCTGCAGAAGTCATTACCGACCTAGATTTCGCAGATGACATTGCCTTGCTATCCGACACATTACAACAAGCTCAAGAACTGTTGACCAGAGTTGAGGATGCTGCTGCAACAGTTCGTCTCATGATGAATGCTTCAAAAACCAAATTCATGGCATATAACATCAAGACTGATGTTGCACTGTCCACAATAGAGGGAAGTCAACTAGACCAGGTCCAAGACTTTCAATACCTGGGCTCTTGGGTAGATGAGTCGGAAAAGGATTTTCATGTCCGAAAAGCTCTCGCATGGAAAGCTTGTAACAAAATGCACCTTCTCTGGAAATCCAATCTACCAGACTTGTTAAAGATCAGCCGTAGAAAGTATTCTGTTGTATGGCTCAGAAGGGTGGACACTGACAGAAAGACTTGAAGCCAGGTTAGATGGGTACTACACAAGACTATTAATGATGGTTCAAAACCTCAACTGGAGAGATCATCCTACCAGGGAGGTAATATATAGTGATTTACCAAAATTATCAGAAATAGTGAGAGGTCGCCGCCTAAATATTTCTGCTCACTGTGCGAGACGGGCTGAGGAACCATTGTCTGGACTAGTGTTCTGGACGCCCACCCAAGGGACACGTGCACAGGGAAGACCAAGGCTGACCTATCCAGTACTTCTTATACAGGATGCTGGCATTGATCAAAATGAACTTCTCTAAACTCATTCTAAACAGACAGCAGTGGAGAAAATTCATCATGGCTTCCGACCGCGGTCGACATAGATAGAGATAGATAGACTAGTTCAAGTCAAGTATTTATCAGAGTCATCGGTCATTCGGAAAAGTGCCATTACAAGTTCGAAAACTGAATGTCCATGCTTGTTGAATATAAGCATTTCCAACCTTTGACGTTATTGCTTCAACGTACAAGCGAGGTCATGCCACATGGTGCATGTGCAATAAGACATCAAGTCATAATTGAATTCATAATGACATAAATTATTTATGGGGAAACTGTGTGTTGATAGATATAAAGGTTACAGGAAAAGAAAATATAAGTAGATTCATATACATTCGTTATAACAAAACTAAGTGGAAAACACCAATGTAAATTTTTAATAAAGCACAAATAGTCAACGATACTCAAAACAACATTAAAATATAGCGCCTTTCTTATGACCTCGAAAAAACGATCTATCTGAACTGCCCTACTATGATGCTTACATACTTCGATAGCTTTGTCTCGACGTCGCGTCATGCTTTGTATCCTCTGGTGTACATTGAACAGAAAGTACAAAGCGACAACTAGTATGAAAGCAAGGTCGGATGACGTCGGTAAGGGTTCAGAGATTTTCGAGATCCACGGGTATTAAACAATACATATAATAGTTTACTGGTGTATATTCCAGGGTCTTATGAAACTCTTCGTACACTAACACGCAAAATGTCACTCAGCCAGTTCAAAGAGATTGTTTTTGATGTCATCAAATACAGGTTTGCGGGGCGGTATATTTGAAAGCATTTATGAGCATCATTTACTGTTTGTGCATAATAATTGTTGTTGTTTTTCACTCAGGTTTGTTATAACAAATTTATAGTAACTACTTGATAATTTCTTTTCATGTAACCTTTAAAATCATTGTCATTAATATTTTAGTCCATGTTTTCAACTTCTATAGATACGTTCAATAAATGACAGAAATTCAACATAATTTCAACTTTGCTATTACTCTTTTAAGGTTAGGTCCTTCCAGGCGATTATCAAAGTCAAGACCGCAGGGTAATAAAAATGGTAAACACAAATAGCCCTTAATAACTAGATGGAATGTAATGTGTCAAATCTATGTCAAGAATATTTTTTTGTTTGATATATATTTTCACAATGGCTATCAGTAGTAATTTTCTATTTTAAATAAACTAACAGCCTAATGCCTATGTCTCTCTAGAACAAACCTTCAGAAAATGCATTTCAGCGGTCAAGGTTAATCATTCGAAATCAAAAATAACCATTTCATTTAAATGTGCATCCTTTCTTTATTCTTGTAATACGGTATACACATTTCATTGATGTAATTATGTCACTTTGAAAGAATTTACCTTCATCCATCATTAAGGTTCCATTTTGACTGGGCTCATGTAATTACCAATTTCCGTTTATG
>JXSR01S047469.1:23666-36092 GCA_000969725.1 Ophiothrix spiculata
GTGGAGGAGGGCTAAGCTAACATTCGTTTAGTTGAAATCTAATTTTATCTAAACGCCCGTAAAATATTTAAACGGCGCGTCTGGTAAACAACGGTATTTAAAACTTATAAATAACACTATAAAATCTAAATTGCTTTTATAAAATCTTAAAAATTATATTTTTTCAAGACAAAAGTTGATTAGGGTAGACAATTGTCTACCTTGACCCTGACAAAGGTAGACATTCACAATTGTCCACCGGAAGAACTTTTTATTTTTTTCTGGATAAAATTCAATTGTTAAGATTATATAAAATAAATTAGATTTTACTCTGTTAAATATCATCCACTGAACTGTGTACGTACAAGATATGCACTAGTGACCAATAAGTTTTTGTATAAGTAGCAGATCCCTTCGTGTCTATTCCTACTACGTATACGGTGCCCCTTACCATGGTATACTCATTGCGTACAAACACGATTTGTGTGCTCTTTTTTGGCTTTTGTGACAGGGCACATAAAAAGTGATGCCTTTAAATGGTTGATAGAGGACCGGGGTAATAAAATTGTCCAAAATCGGCACAAAAGGAAAATCACAAAAATACATAAAAGCTACAAAACGAGCACGGTTTTTACTCAAAAATACAATAAAACAAAAGTAGAGTAAAAGTCAAATAAGGCACATACGTTAAAAAATAGTCAACGTTTCTCAAATTCTCCTTACATTGGATTGCGTGTATTTTATTTTCACGGTTTTAAATATTCGAAAGCAATAAATAGTAGACTATTTTAAAGTATTAAAATGACAAAATTGAAAATATTAAAACAGAATATTGGAAATAGAACACTTTATAGGTCTAATTACAATCTAGATTCTAAACCTTAAACTAACCCGAAATCCTAATTGTAAGATTCTAAATTAAAAACCCTAAAAACTAACTCTAACATTTCGGAAGGGACCTCAGGTTCTCTGATCCGAAATTGGCATTGAAAATCTCATCTACATAACTTGTAAAAACATTGCCCGTCATAAATACTATCATATTAAAAAACGAATCTTAAATAGAGAATTTAAAATATCACGTCACTCTATTAAACTGTTTCGAATACATTAGGGCCTGAATAAATATGTAACCGTTAAGGTAGTTTCAGAGTGACTATCAAGTATCATGGTTGCTGCACGTCATATTTCCAAGAGCGCAATCTTTAGTAATTGCGGGAGTAATTGTCTAGCTAGGTATAGTTTGCGGCTTCGCATCGATGATACGGCTGGCCGTGCCGTAATTCAGATGCTTACAACAGTAATGAATTTACAGTATGCACCCATTGATCTGTATTGTGCGCTATATTCAGCCTGTAATACATAGAAGATACCTGTATTACATTCTTCTATTTGATGTAAAATCCGGACGACTTACACGTAATTTCCTGTACAGTGTGCCGTAAATGTGATGCCCGGGATTATTACCGTTTTATTCGATTTAGGCCCTATGAAATTTAATTTCCATAGTTAAATCGCATTGCAAAGTTTGATGAAATTGTTTTAGGGTTGTGTGCTAACAGTGCGCAAGCGTACTTTCATTTAAACAACAAGTACACGTTAAGCTGTCGTATGATTGATCTCCAGTGCCGTAAAAGCCAGCATGTGCCGTATTGGCACAAAAAGATCGATGATACGTATATGGCGTTCCGAGTGCCATATCATCGATGATACGGAAAGATCGCATCTACGGCACAAGCACGACGAGCCGATCGATTACCTTGTAGCAGGGCTCTGACACCGGCATTTCGCTGGCACTCAATAACGGCAGTCGTTCATTACTAAAATAGGAAGAAAATGCGGCGAACCAAGATGGCGACTGACGCAATCATGGGGAAGAAAAAAGTGTTCTGGAACAACTTGCTGTGAAGTTTTTCGGTGAGTGACGTAACACCTGAATGCAGTCACGGCGCAGCATAGAGCGCAGCCTTTGACATTTCATTCATGATTGTTTATTTACTACGATGAATTAGAATTGTAGCACCAACGCAGACGCGCAACGCGGTAAGTGCTTCAAAATCCAAGATGGCGGCGCGAATATACTGTGTCACTTTATAAATATGTCAGTCATTTCCCAATCTTATATATTCCCTGCTTGTAGGCCTAGTCGAGCGTTGAATTCACCTTTTCTAACGACAAGCCATCGCGCCTTGTGAATATGCAAATGTGTCGTGCTGTATCGACCCTCTATCGAGACAGCTCAAAGTTGCAAATACGTGGTCGCCTGTCGCAGCTACCAACTGCAACCGCGACAGCTACTCTGAAACCACCTTTATTGGTGGATTATGTTCCTCGCTTAAGGCTGGAGTAGACCTTCAAATGGCATAAACCGTTTTTAGAACCGGATTTTTATCTTGAACATGAAGATGATATTAGTATTTGACCAAAAATGTCAATTTTGGCAAAAAATGCCCAAAACCATATTTTTCAAAGACTAATATCATCATCATGATCAGGATAAAAATCCGCTTCTAAAAATGTATACTTTTATATAGTTTATGCAATTAGTTTGAAAGTTAGAGTACAAAAACGGTTTATGCCATTTGAAGGTCTACCCCAGCCTTAACGTATGTCATTATTTTACCCCTCTGATTTTACATTGATATCTAACGCATCGGCTAGATATTGTCACAAGTCAAAAAACGGTTTTGTTTTTTTGTGTGTGCATTAATTGTTTATAGATAAGAATTCTACACTGTGTGTAACAAATTGATGCCACAATAATGAATACAAATATTATATACAAGCCCTCTATTAAAGCGATACCCGTTCAAAATGTAAGTCGTAGCATAAGACAACGGTTCGATAATCAGGTAGGTTTATTGACTGAATTTTGAAGACTCATTGTTTCATCTAAACTTCTCTGGAAATATGCTTCCGCATCAAGTGTCGGATCTGGGTCGTTGGTCTGCTTCATATATTTCAACTGTCTTTGTTTCTTGATCACAGGAACCAGGAAAGCTCTACCAGCCACAACCATGATTATCGCTATCAGTACCGCCAGGCATATGATACCAAAGATGGCCATCTTCTTGAAGAATGGGTTAGTAACCTCTTCCGGTTCCGGGTCATTTTTCGCAACGAATATCCGACCGTC
Source organism: Ophiothrix spiculata (assembly GCA_000969725.1). Classification (NCBI taxonomy): domain Eukaryota; kingdom Metazoa; phylum Echinodermata; class Ophiuroidea; order Amphilepidida; family Ophiotrichidae; genus Ophiothrix; species Ophiothrix spiculata. The sequence goes on from JXSR01S047469.1 coordinate 26,782, forward strand.
AATCTTTGTTTCAAGAGGGCTGAACTGTTCGATGTACTTGGCGATAACATCCTCTTCAATATCGCCTACATTCAGAAAAGACAAGTAAATATTTGCAATGACATATAAATGTTGATGCTTAAGTCATAGAAAATGGTCTTGGACCCTTCAATAACAATAATAAAATAACAGTGCAACGGAGTGTAACTAAAAATTAAAAAAAAAATAATAATAACTCGCAACACTGAGCACAAAATGCAAAATTCATGCACACTTGCTAATTTAAAAGTATGTAACACAATCACGAATTAAATGGTGCGCTATCTGGTTAAATTACTAGTACCTGTATGATAGTTGATAGCGTTAGGTCTAATCATATCATAACCGTCACCGCCATTATAAATGTAAGACGGGATGACAATTTTGTAGATCTTGTCATCATCCAAAGGAACGTAGGACTGGCCCTGACATTCTGTGCAAGGTACCTTGACATCAACGACTCGATTGAAGTAAGGCTGGCGAGTAATGTCGTAGGACACTCGTAATCCTGTTGAGATAAAACAAGAAAAGTTGTCAAATATTAGCATGTGCAATCTGCATTAACCCCGAATAATTGGGAGCAACATGTGTAGTCGTTACGTTTCCTGCACACATCGTAAGATGGTACACTCTTAAAGCTTCCGTAGATGGGAGACCAGGTTATAATCGTACAATCGATTTTTAGGGGGAAATTGGACCATTCCCTGTAGATTAGGTCAATCGAGGAGCGCAAGTCCTTCTGACTGGTGGGTGCTGGAAGTGTCCCCTCACCTATCCAGCCGTACAGCTGTACAAAAAAATCAATTCAAACATGACAACGACAGATTCAACAATCATGTACACTGTCACTGAAAACAAGTTCCGCAATTTTTCCTTCGAACTCAGAAAATCCCCACTCCACCAACTCTAATACTAGTATTGGGTGTAAATTCAACTCCACAAACTAGGCGATTCCCTTTTCAACTCTATTAAGAGGTTTAAATTTAACTCCAAAACGGGGTGATCACCTTTTTACCTCATTAAAAGGTTTAATTTTAACTCCAAAAATGTTTTTACCTCTATTATTGGATTTAAAATCAACTCTAAAAATTAGGTGATCACCTTTTTAACACAATGGATAGGTTTAGATTTTAAACCAATACAGAGTTAATTTTAAACCAATGTGTTTGGTATTTTTTACCCAAACGTGGTTGAGTAAGAGTTTTCAAAAACGAGGTGATCACCTTTTAAATACCATATTGAGTTAAATTTTACTCTTTTTAATTTTTTTAGAGTGTACAATATGGCCGCTCACGAAAAACATTCCTATCATTTTTGACACTCAATTTTCCTTATTCATTAAACCTAAATTAGGTTAGAAAGGATCAACAAAAGCGCAAAAAGCGAAATGATGGCTACTTGTGATAAGGTAGAGGTTTGTACTTTTTCGCCAAGATTCTTTGCGTTATATTTTTGTGATGGATAATATTTTACTCGCCAATGCCCTGTGCTGTTCATCAGCCATCGCAGGCCAGTACAGTGTACACAATAATAGATCACGCTCTAAACATGCTAAAGCGATAAAAATCCACAGACGCGTGAATACATCGTTGTTGGTTTGCGAAGAACAACTCTGTAGCGTGTTTGAAAAAGAGTCAGAATAAAAGATAAGATTTCTTGTTTTGCCCGTCATCTATCGTCTCATAATAGAAGGGACGAGAAAATTAAAGTTCTTATTCAATTTGTTTTCACGACACATTCGAATTGTACTCTGTTTCCAAAGGAAAATGACACCATTATTTGACGCTATTATTTGAGCTATAAATAGGGGTAAATTACGTAAACATGACAAACAAACTAAGAAACTCATTTATTTTAAATATTGTTCTTCTACCAGTACCTGACAGTAGCTAAGCGTTCAAAAAATCCCATGTCTCACTTTGTATTGAAAATACCCGCTCAAATATGAGGTCATTAATTCAATTTCAACAAATGGACCCATTTGACAAGGTGTTTCAGATGTACAAAGGGAGTAAGGTGAATTAAACAACTCGGCACAGCCACTGACGTTAAACCAGTAAGGTACGGGAAATAATGACAACTACAGTAACTGTACTTACTCCCGTAACCTTTAAAAGTACTTATATCTACAATATTTTACAGTTGTTTGTTTGTTTGTTTACATAATTATTTTAACTGATACCATCCAAAAAGACGAAAGAAAACTTCGGTGTGTTTTGCAATGTCCGGTCTCTCTTTATGCCGGTGTAATGTGACTGAGTGTCCCCCATGACCAGAAGTCCGGGTCTAATTGAACTACACAGAATAAGTCGCAATCGATGATTTATTGATCGCACATGTACAAGTACGTTCTACATACTAGTAATTTAATAGTAGCTAGGACATTTCAGTCACACGAACGCTGTGTTTCATTACACCGGTAGTTGCTGTAGCTGTACCAGCGCCAATGATTATTCCCACTGCTGGCGGGGATTTATAAAACACGTGGTAAAGTGTGGTGGTGTGTACTTTGAAATGGAAAATCCGAAATGATTCATTCATCGTTGAAAGTAAAAAAATATACCATTTTGATCACGAATATCTACCGGTTGTTATGATGCGAGACACTTTTTCGGAGACGTCCTGTGTCATCCAGGGATTGCAAAAGTATTGAGAGATCTCCGAACGGGGCGGTGGTCCGGGCTTTTGATAGACTGCTGTGAAGTACAAGAGGTGGTTTCCAAAAAGTGTCCTTCATAAATGGAACAATGGATCTATCTCCTTTAAAATAGTTGTTTACTTTTTGCCTAAAAGTGAGTAAATCACGTCGGAAAATGCAGTTTTGTACAACGCGTTATACCGCAGAACGGGACTTAATTTGAGTTTGCTCAGCGACCTCTGGTCCATTTTTCACACGGAGCTGCTCATGTATGAAAACATACAAACATTCAATCAACTGTAATATACTCGTTTTATGATTAAAAACTAATAAGAACCCCCTCAATATTAAAAGAAACTCCATTTTTTTTACTTTACATTTTTAATTATTTTAAACATTATTGAACCCCTCAATGAAGAGTCTAAAGTTAAGGTACTTGAACATAAATCTCAACCCAACACGGATTTTACTACACTAATTGACATCCCTAATAATAGATGGGTGTGTACATTATTTTGAGTAATGGACGCCCCCGCAGGGGGTGTTGTTCATAACGATAAAAACTTGTACACACCCATCCATTATGAGACGAAAAATGACGGGCAAAACTAGAAATCTGATCTTTTATTCTCATTCTTATTCGAAAATTTACCGTTTTTAAGAACATTTGTATGTTTTTACATCAAATAGAAAAATAATAATAAATCGAGTATGTTATATTCATGTTTTGACTTTATTATTTCAAGTCATAAATTAAATAACCCGTCTTTATAAGAAGGTAAATTGCTTTAAACAAGTATCAAACGCAACACTATAAAAAGAAGTTCCCATTTGTTTACCCGTTTCAAACTTGACGCGCTGCCTGTCATCTATAGTGTCATAACAGATGGGCGGAGTTAGAGTAAGAACCAATCAGATTGCTTCATTTTGTTATAAACCACCCCACTGAATAAGAATACCTAAATAAAACGCTGCTCTTACTGCTTTGAAGCTTTATGTGCATTCTTCACCCACCTGCTACTTGTAAAAAGGCCCCTGAATGCTCCTCGAATTTGGCTACCGAATTTTCCAACATATCTCGAATGAATTCACCCTTGATTTCGACGGCATCAACTGTATTACTGAATGGCATCACGTTGACAACATCACGCATCAGTATGTGACCTGTTTGTAGTAAAAAAAGTTTGCATAAATTATTGAACGAATCATTCTTTAGGTAATTGATCGCGTGGTTGAGGATCGTAATATTGAGGATCGTTGAGGATCCTGGTCGAGCCCCAGCCGTACCACGTCTCTTTGATATTATTGTTATTCCTCCATGGTTCGGAAATCACGCCAAGATGACGGTCCCCTGTGCGGTTGGTACACAGAATATAGTTTTTATTTGTTGGTGGGGAGCCATGGCTAACCCCAAAAGCCCGATCTATTCAGGACCAATTCAATTTCAATTGTGTTTTATAGCCTGCAGCATAAACACTTTCCTAACGGAAAAATTCTCAAGGCGGGAGAATTGCCCCCCCCCCCCTCCTGTGGCGCCGCTCCTGTATTTTAGTTGGAAGAAAGTAAGCGTGCCCTACGATCGGCCGACAGATATTGTAATTACAATACACATCCTACAAGGGGTCCTTCAGCGGTGACTCGAATTCCAAACCTCACCTTGACGAATAGATGCACGAATACCACCTCCGTGCATAACAGCCATAGTCACGTCTTTCCATTTTCCGTTCCAAGTTGATTTCTGAAAGTTCCACAACATGGCGTCCGTAATGAAATTACCCATTATACATTCGCCCTGTCGGCATATCAAGCGACCCTTTTGACCGCCATCCAGTAGGACCCTTGTATCACCCAAAACTCTGTCAAGTGCTTTGTCTACACCATCGGCATAGGTAGCTACTTTAGCGAGCATGGCAGGATCTGTAAGCAATCAAATTATATGAAAAAGTTAAAAACAGTAAAATGTTAATGATATATTGCGATTGAATCCGTTTGACGGGTAATATGTCTTGAGTGAGGCATTAACTCTCAACCTACATTTCAACTGTGGGGTTTAATGGTATACTAGCCGGTGTAGTCTCCTGTGGCTATAAGTCCGGGTTGTAAACAATGAGCCATCCGCCTGAACCTTTGTAATTATGTCAAGCTGAGCGATGATTGAATTGGGGCGGTTGTGGCTCTTTCAAATCGGATACGAGTAGAAGGCTATTACGTAATCTTGAATTATTGATAGCAAAATGCAGTATGTTTGGTTCTTACGCTAATTTTAATACAGTAGGCATATGTGGGGTGGTAAGATAAAAGTGTTTTATGTTTTTGCCATATTGATTAAAACAAAAACAAAAAACATATCTTACAACACAGGATTCTATTGTCTGTGAAAAAATACGTATAGTCAATGAAAAATCTAGTGTCATCTACAATATTTCGCCATCCAAATACCGGTAGACAATGAGAACTTCGCCGCTGGAATGCTCACCTTGTTCGACATTATTATCAAGTCTGATAGGGTCTCCTCCCCATTTAATCACTCTTCCCTCATGGTCAAAGACAACGTCCAACTGTCCAATATATCGCCCATCTAAATATCCATGTACAAGTAGAACTTTGCCGTTGCTTGGTGTGGTATAAGTGATCGGGTAAGGTGCATAACTGTATGAGGCTATTCTATCTTCATGTTCGAATGGACAGTCTATAAAAATATAAAATTATTTGATATAAAGTATTTTTAGGTACAACAGAAACGGTTCGGCTATTACATGTATATAGCTTTGGTCTTTAAAACACTTTTAATTAACATGCCTTTTCAATTCATTACTTATTCACTGTGTTTGCCACGTCCTATTTCAGTACTTTAATGTGTACTACACATTATAGTATCGGCTTTATATTCACCAATAAGTAAAAAAAAATCATTCAGACAGTCCACAAATAGTATTTTTTAGATTCCAGAAAGACTAATCGTGGTGTATTTTTATTTTTAGGCCTGACATCATCATAATCACCATATGTTCAGGTGTGCTTAGCGCTAGTGCAGATGACACTAGTGAATAAGTTTCGAACATAACAGATTAATGGCGTCGAGAGATTGAGGGCTAGGAACTCAGGCTACAACATATTCTTACCATTACACTGGAAAAGAAGTGCTCCGCCGAGAACGATAACATCGACTCCATCTACATTCCGTGCTATTTTAACTGCCTCGTTATCCTCGTGTTCGATACGCCCGTAAGAATGCCCTACTACTATAATTTTGTTAACACCCAGCTCCTTCAGCGCATTTACTTCTGTTTGTAAAGCTGCCTGGACATTTTCAAAGTGTGCATTACCTGGTGTATGGAAAGGATAATAAATAATTTGTGACCCGCCATATCGAAAGGTATCTTGAGGGTCCCACAATCAAAATAGATTTTTGGTCTCATCTGAAAGCTTAGATTTAAAATGACACCTTGCTTTGGTTTGTTATTGGATGTTCGGTTGCAAAGTTACATCCAAATTGGTAATTGGCATCGGGCTGTTCCGGGAAACTATATAGTTCTGAGAAAATCGAGTTTTTGTTCTGAGTAAAACTTTAATGAAAAGAGGATTTTTATCTTGGTTTTCAACACATTTTTAGTATATTTTGGATGTTGGAATCTAAATAATATGATAGAATACTCTTCAAAGATACTGAACGTTTCTGATTAAATTACAAATTCGACATTGGTTGTGATTTTGACTCAGCTTCAATGGCCCGTATCTGGTAATTTACATTGCCGACCTTAAGGTACCTATTAATATGGTGGTCCCATTTATGCATTGCATTCTCGCATGTGAATGCCATTCTTGTGCATCTTCTTCCCCCTCCTTTAGCATTTTCGGTCTTCTCATTCGCCTTCCATATAGTTTGACATTTTCCACACATCTTGTCGACCTCTACCTCCTCCGTTACATCCTCCACCATCGTCCCCATACTTCTTTTCCTACCTTATTATCATTTATCTCCTCGTCAATACCTTCATTAATTCATTATCATCAATACGATCAGAAGCACTTTCAAATGATTTATCAATTTTTAAAGGAAAAAATACTTACGAAGTAGCGCAATTTTATTCGTGCGTTCAACCGTATAACCGACTATTCCAACTTGGTCGCCATTTATATGCTTAATGACGCTTTTCTTTACCATATTTTGGAGACGAGGTTCACCAGTAGCATTCAGGTTGGTACTCACTGCATCAAAATTGGTCCTTCCCAGGAAGGAAGCCAAGTTGTCTGGACCTAGTGCAAACTCTCTGTTGCCAAATGTCTGTAATTTATGCAATATAATTAAATTTAATGTAAGCTTTTGACGTTTAATACCCGGGCTAGCCCCCAGATGGATGATTTAACCCCGGACGAGCCCCCACAAATCATGCAATGAACTCTTGAATGTCTGCAATTCGTTTGTTCCGAGTATTTTTGAAAAATAATCATGGCAAAACAAAAATATTTTAGGCGGTAACGGACATTTTGACACCACTTTGAGCAAGAAAAGCTCAAATATAAATGTAATACGAGGAGTACAGTTTTCACTAGATGGCCCTCAGATAATGTATATTATAAGATGATTGGTGCACTAGACAACAACATTTTAGTGGTTCTTGAGATACATTTTTGTATATACTCACCATCGCATCGTACCCCAGTTCGTTCATAAAATACGACGTTGCGTTACCCCTATAAACACTAAACCATTCGCCGACAAACTGATCACCAGCGTCCAATAACAAGACATCTGAGTCTTTCTTGATCTCCTTGATCACGGTCGCTCGGCGTGCCACTCCGCCAAGACAATGACCCTTCACCTCCTCTTTTTGACTGCATTCTTCGCCAGATGGATTGAATTGTTCAAACGCAGCAGTGACGTCACTCGTATGTAGTATCGTCAGATGGAAATCACAATTTACTTGTGCAAGGTGCGATGACGTCACCACAAACAAAACCAGCCGTTTAATCAAGTTAGCATTCATTTCTGAAAAAAAAAACCCGGGTGTAAGTAAACTTCTTTGAGTTGTATCGGTTACAGGTCCAAGAAAAGGACGTACAGCGCTTGATGTTGTGTTACTGTCATCTCGGTCATGAATAGGTCCTGCTGATATGGGGGAAATATAACATTACAATTCTGTCTTCATAGTTGAATCTAGTTTTATTCTAGAAGTTTAGTGCATACTCATGATACTACTGCGAAACATTGGTACCATTATCTGGGCAATTTAATTGTCTTTCAAATGCAAAAAACTCCTTAAACAATTGCACAAAATTGATTTTTTGATCTCATTTGAAAGCTGAGATTTTAAGCTTTAAAATGACACATTGTTTTCAGTTAAGTTATTAGATGTTCGGTTGCGAAGTTACATCAAAATTGGTAACAGGCTGATTCAGAAAACTATAGTTCTAAGAAAATTAAAGGTTTTGTACTTAGTTAAACTTGAATGGAGAGAACATTTTTATCTTGGCTTTTAACACACCTTCATTATGTTTTGGGTGTTGGAACCTGATTAATATGATACAATACACTTCAAAGGCAACGTTTCGACCTTGGATGTGTCTTTTGACTTTGCCCGTATCACGTAATTTACTATGCCGACCTGAAGGTATCTTTCGATATGGTGGGTCACAAATACTGTTAGATCCATGGTTCAAAACGTATGTAAGCCGAGTCAACGAGGGAGCTGGCGGTGGATGCGACGACGGAGGAAGCGTTCGTTGACGTGTACACAAAATTGTGAAAAATTACCAATCTATCGAAAGTCTTCAAGCCATAAGTTGAAATCCAACAAGAATCATTTTTTCGCACCCTTTCTAATCAATCAATCAATCAATCAATCAATCAATCAATCAATCAATGATACAAGTACTTGCATAACATGCATACCCCATGAAAGACAAACATGCACTACATTCAATATTGTGTGACGTGGATAAAGCTTTTCATTTTTAGGGTATTTCCACAACTAGTTTCAATTTAGGTTTAAGGTCAAAATTTTCATTACAAGTTAAAACGTTAATGCATAACAATAATGACGAGAGTAAAATCAACACACGTTTTTTAGCTCCATGGTCAGTATCATTTTTATATTTGGCAAAATGAGCGGAAAGTCGCAAGTTTCAAAATCGAGTTTATGACATATTTTAATGCTCTATACCCTCAGCTTTCGAATGATACAGGAGGATGTAACCCGGGGGGGGGGGGGCACACTCAAATATGAAAGTGACGTACCTGAATGTAGGGGCAATAGGTGAGTAATACATCGAAAAATAGGGGGTCTTTCGGTGTAGATGGTAAAAAGCTGGGTCATTTCGAGCAATTTATTGGCAAGAGCGAAAAACAGGGTTGACTTTCAAAATAATAGGGGGTCATTGGGTGATAGCCAAGTGAAAATGGGTCATTGGGTGAGAGCGGAGCATAAAAAGGGGGTCTATCGACAGGAGCATGACGCGTGCCAATATGTGGGAGTGCCCCCCCCCCCCAGGGATCTAACTATTTAATGAAAAATGCTACCACCATATATTTGGTTTCAAAAGAAAGTTATTTTGAAGCTCTTTTAAATGAACATAATTTTGAAAAGACCGAACAGAAATGTCTATGAAATTTCTTTAAAAACCCGAATTTTTGGTCAAATTTCTTGATTTTCAT
>JXSR01S047474.1:3935-15402 GCA_000969725.1 Ophiothrix spiculata
GATCATCCACTCAGGGTACGCGTCCTCTGGGATTGTTACGCACACCAACAGGGTCACACTGAACGCTGCCTAGATGTCTGTAGCACGCATCTTCCGAAACAAAAACTTCAAGGCAATTCCAGCAGATATGGTTCTTACAATAACCACATACCATGTGATTGCACCCATATGTTTTTTCAATAGTTATCTTGCAAACTGGACATGTCTTTGCATCCACCCCTGAACTTTGCAAATACTCCTCAAGATCATCCGACTCCTGCTGGCTTATATGAAATTCCTTACAGTTCATTCCTTGTCAATTCTCACCGGGCTTACCTCTTCCGTAACAAATTCACTCACTCCTAAAAAACGCACAGGTCTATTTACGGATATATATTTTATAGTTTCTGCATTATGCAAAATCATGCATGTACGCACCACCTAATATTTGATGATAGCCCAGTCGGTCTCAGTGAAATGGTGCAGCGTTGGTCAAGAAGTAGTGGCAAAGACGACTGAAAGGCGGGCGGAGAAGGATTGGCTAGGGTAATATAACAATGCTTTCTTGCATAATAATTGCATTTTACTTACAAATTGATTTTAGACATTTTGATATGTGTTTATTTTTAAAACTACTGCTGATTTTAAGGTTCTTTCCTCAGCGTTACATAATTTTCTATTTCCCGTGTTACACTGGCCAATTCCGTGTTTTTCCCCGTGTCGCGAAAACAATGGAGGCCTTAAAAGTTTTAGTCATTCCCAGACAAATTTTGCCTGTCAGCATCAATTTTGCCTAAAATTATGTTAGAATTCTCTCCAGATTATATACAGTACAATCCAATACAAATAAATCGGTCTGAGGGAATACGTATAATGCCACGTTCTTCCAAGTAAATTAAGTACCGTATTCTCAATAAAAAGCTATAAAAGTATTTGGTCATATTGTTTATTCAATATGTCCCTTTACAACTTCAAGAAATGACGCATTTGCTCTTCTTCTGTTTTTTGCTCTCCTTCTCTTCAAGTCGTTGCTGCGCTTCGAGCTGTTCTTGCTCACGGCGTTTTTGCATCTCACGTTCCCTTCTCCTGATCTCTTCTTCACGTTCCCGTTCAACCCGAATCCTTTCCAATTCAGCCTGCTGCTGTTGCTGGAATTCTAATTTTCGTCTATTTTCTTTACGTATTATTTCTAACTCTCGTCGTTGTTGTTCTATCATAATCATTCTCCTCATTTCTTCTTCTGCTCGTTGTTGTTCAAGAGTTCGTTTACGTTCCCGTTCAACTTTTCTTCGCTCTTCTCTATCCCTACGCCACTGTTCTTCTATTTCACGTCGTCTTAGCTCGTCTTCGTAACGTTGACGCTCTTCTATCTGAAGTTGCAATTGGCGTTGCCTTTCTACCTCCGCAACATCGTTATAGACTTCATGATTATGTGCCCGATCTTGATCATCCACTCGGGGTACGCGTCTTCTGGGATTGTTACGCACACCTACAGGGTCACACCGAACGCTGCCTAGATATAGATGTCTGTAGCACGCATCTTCCGAAACAAAAACTTCAAGGCAATTCCAACAGATATGGTTCTTACAATAGCCACATACCATGTGATTGCAGCCATCAGTTTTTTCAATAATTATGTGGCAAACTGGACATGTCTTTGCATCCACCCCTGGACTTTGCAAATACTCCTCAAGATCATCCGACTCCTGCTGGCTTATATGAAATTCCTTACAGTTCATTCCATCAGGGTGTGCCTCCTTCCCACAACAGTTACAGAAACAATATCCACATTCTTCACATACTTGTGTATCACCTGCATCGTCTTTAAGATAAACCATACAGCAGTCAGGTCCAGGGCAGAACTTGATGTTCCAATTTGGGTTACGGACAATATGTGCATCGAGCCCTGCTTTAAACAGGTCAAGTCTTTGGTCTTCTTGAGGGCAGATATTCTTGATATCACACAACATTATGGATTCATCACAAGCAGGACATTGTATAGGAAATTTCTCAACTGTCTTCAAATAATCTCCAAGACATGCTGAGCAAAATAAATGCCCACACGCAGCCAGGCGATACGGCTTGCTCCCTCCTTCAGTAGGTAAAGAGAAACATGCACCACATTCATCTTGTTCGACTTCAGTTGACAATGTGACGTTGGATTGCAATTGAGCATTGATGCTATCTTTGACTTCTTGAATTAGTTTGTTGTATCCTTCATCGGTTCCATCAATATACAACATATTGTTTTTTAGGTCGACAGTGATGCTCTTTACTCCGCAGGATCTCTTCAGCTCTTCTAACCCAGGACCAAATCGACGGATAAGAATCCTCATTGCTTGTCCTCCTTTACCAATAGATATAGAAGATACATCAACTTCTCTAAACATTGTCTTGAGAGCTGTTGAGAAATAGTCTTTCAAGTCAGACTTTAGGATCTCCCGATCAGCATCATTCCCATATATCATGACCAATTGTCGTCTGATATGAACTACGGCATGTGCTTTTCTTTTCCTCAAAAGCGCGGGCAAGGTTTCGGTTGTGAGTCTACTAAGAACCTTGTCGATTCTCACCGGGTTTACCTCTTCCGTAACAAAATCAGCAAAATATGCCATCTCAGGTCGGATGATCGTCTGCAGTTTTCTTCGCAATTTTACGACCTGAAAAGAAATCAACCAATTGGCTATTGAATTATTTTGCTCAAAACACCTGAAAATGTAAATTTCCGACCAAATATTGTATAGAACAATGTATTATTTGGTGAGACTATTTAACTTCCTTGTACGCAGTCGTGTTTTATAGAAAACAAGTTGGGACTGATTAAAGTACTGTATTTAGCTACGAAGTTAATACTCGTATTAGGCAAAAACAAAAAACAAGTTTGTTTCCTGTCGGTGGTCAAAAAACTAAATGCGGTTTTTTATTTTATTTTTTTTTCTATTGTTCAAGAGGTGCTAAGGCAAATTTTGATTGAAAATCCGCATGGATGATGATTTTTTCAGTAAGAAACTTGTCCAGTTCCAAGTTTTTGTTGAAAAAAAACCACTTCTTCAGTAAAAATTTTGCAATTTTCCTCGTTCTTTTTATCAAATTGGCTATTTTGATTTTCGTTTTTCCAATATATCAAATAAAAAAATAAAATGCGCAAATAATGACGCCAAAACTAAATGCGCGCGGCGCGCGGGAAACAAACTTGTTTTTTGGTTTGCCTTACCTAACCATCTTGTTACGCGTCTAACCAAGAAACATTGGTTATGCTACCAATGGTCTTCCTTTATTTAACGATATAAAATAACTGAAATCGGTCAAGGCGTTACATAATTATGACGTCATAAAGTACTTCCGGATCAGAAAATAACGATTTTGGACGGTTTGCTTGATAAATGTGTAGATACATGTATGTAGTTTTCAATTTTGTAACATGTCCTGAAAATTAAAGCTTCATGACATGCAGATTTTTTTATTTATTTTTTCAAAATGGCGATTTAAAATTTCACGAGGTTGCAATAACCCCTATACTCAAACGTTGGCATCCCACACTTCTCTACCTTAAGTAGTACCCTCATTTTTATCATCAAAATGACAGCAAAGGATGTAAAGACGTAAAATGCTATTGGTCGGATGCTTCTGCGTTTTTTATGCAACAACAACAACGAAAAGCCCTTGAAGCTCCTCGTTGGTGAGGGATGCAACAGCCCGTCCCCGGACTGGTTACACGATGTCTTGTTCATTTTTCACATAAATGAAAAAAAGCAAACGGAGGACTTATCATCGCAACTGTGAGTCGCTATAATGTGACCTGGCACAAGCAAACTGAGAACGTCGCTCACAGAGATCATCGGTTCTACTTGAAATATCAAAACCTGGGCGTGAACAAAGTCTTCAGTATTCAAATAAATCTTGGACATTCAGGGTGCCAATGCTTTCTAAATGGTAGTTAGAAATATTTAGAGGTTGTTATGAAATTCTATTTTCGAACAACAATAAAATAACTCACCGCACTGTAGGTTTCGCCAATCATGCGAATTCTTTTGTCAGGAGGGGTCTTCTTGGTATCTTCAATGCTGACTTGACTCTCTTCGTTCTCCTCAATCGTTGTTCGAAGCTCGCCCTTCACTGATCTGTACACGGACTGCGTGCAGTACAGGTCACATGTAACAGTCATTTTCATAATGTAGATTTCATCACATGGGCTCGTGTGCTGTGACATCATTATACGCCTAAGTTCTTGATGCTTTTTCTGCAATGTCTTCGGATCAAGTATTACAAAGGCTTTCCTTTTCACTCCTTTCTCCGGTAAAATATTGACTTCAATGTCTCTGCCTACTCGACGAAACAGTTTTCGAAGATGGGATTCATAGCATGCATCTGATATCGACTCAGTTGCCTTTGTTCTTGGTATAAAAGCTCTGTAAAAATTTGCTGTTGTGTTTTGTCGTATGTGCTGTTCTAATTCCTCAGGCGTCACATTAAAATGAAGCTGACGTACGAATACCGTCCTAGCATTCTTGGTCCCTCGAGAACATCTAATGAACCTTCCTTGTAGTAATGTATCATCTACGGTTTGGATAATTTCCGTTGCATCCTCTATCTCTACACAGTCAACAAACGCATGGCCCTTAGATTGCCCTGAATACCATGTAACAGTAATCTTGGTGTTAATAGATGCGGAAACCTGTATACCCCTTGCTAATGCTCTTCTTCGTGTGTCCGGCAGAACTGGTTCAATTTTGATATTGATTTCGCCAAACAAATTACGCATGGACATGCAGTCTACAGAGAGTTGCGCTTTCTTGGGCGATACAAGTATCACTTTACCCCATTTTCCTTGCTTTGCAGCAACCCAATGTTTAGGATATTTGATAACATTTGCAATGTCTTCGGTCCCTATCTCATGTTCTGCAAACATTTGACGAACTGATTCCTCTCGTGTGTCTACGAAAACGCCAGACACCTCAACTGAAATGAAATCATTTTCATTCAAGAAAACAAACTCGGTTTCCCCTCCTAACTTCACAACGTGCCTGACGCTTCCGTAATTGCCAACCGGTATTTCTACACGTTCCCGTTGCGATTCCGCTTTCATGTCCATCAAGCATTTTTCAATGTTTCCTTTCGCTCCAGATTTGCTGTGTGTCGCTATGAAAACATTCAAAGTGGAAGAGTCAAATTTTACATCAATGATACAAGGCACCCCCGTTTCGTTGGTAATGTGATCTTCTAATTTTCGCACACCATCAAAACGCATCTTCGAGAGCTCTCTCATAAAAGCTGTTCCAATGGAATCTATTCTCATTTCTGTCATTACGCTAGACTCTAGCTTCTTTACATCAATATGATTGCTAAACGCAGCTGGTGCTACATCGTGCATCCAATCAATATCAACTGGTGTCACAACGCAAAGGAAATCTCTGGACGTCCTTCTCAGTTCTCCATATATAACCCAGGAAGGCTTGGCGTTCAGAGCAGCAAGTGCCGACGACGGGTGAAAAACAGCTGTCTTTAATTGTGATGCAACAGTGTATCCTGCCCTAGGGTGACCATTAAAAATGCTCAGATTTTCGAAAAAGGCACTCATTAGAATCTTACGTAGAGATTCATTGGGATTACATGGTATTGATTTTACCTCCTGTATATTTTCAACATCTTCAGAAATCCCAATTTCAGAGGTAGTACTATTTTCTAATATTTCTCCGTACATATCAGGTTTAGGACACTGATTTTCATCAAGCAGAGGCATTTCAAAAACTACTTCATCATGAAATGCGAACTCATTTGCGTTTTCTAGATGGTCTTCTTTTGGGATTCCTTCAAACATTGCTACTTTGGTTTGGGTAGCATCTGACGCTTTTAAATCAACGGTTGGATTATCACGGTCATTCTGTGTCATTCTCGACATGTTTCCACGATTGACAGACTCATCACTTTGTTGACTCATGTCAGTTGCTTTAGACGCGCTTATTTGAATGATTGGTTCTTCAGAGGGGACCTTCAGAGCTTCAACAGATACGTTAGGTGCCATGGTTGGTTCAATGGAATCATCGGAACTCTGGGCAGCTTCAGCCTTGTTGCCATGGCTGATTGCCCCATCGGAACTCTGGGCAGCTTCAGACGTGTTGCCATTGATGATTGCCCCATCGGAACTCTGGGCAGCTTCAGCCTTGTTGCCATGGCTGATTGCCCCATCGGAACTCTGGGCAGCTTCAAACGTGTTGCCATTGATGATTGCCCCATCGGACCTCTGGGCAGCTTTAGACGTGTTATCATGGATGATTGCCCCATCGGAACTCTGGGCAGCTTCAGCATTGTTGTCATGGATGATTGCCTCATCGGAACTCTGGGCAGCTTCAGCCTTGTTGTCATGGATGATTGCTCCATCGGAACTCTGGGCAGCTTCAGACATGTTGCCATGGATGATTGCTCCATCAGAACTCTGGACAGTTTCAGATGTGTCGTCATGGATGATTGCTCCATCGGAACTCTGGACAGTTTCCGACGTGTTGCCATGGATGATTACCCCATCGGAACTCTGGGCAGCTTCAGACGTGTTGCCATGGATGATTGCCCCATCGGAACTCTGGACAGTTTCAGATGTGTTGTCATGGATGATTGCTCCATCGGAACCCTGGACAGTTCCAGACGTGTTGCTATGGATGATTGCCCCGTAGGAACTCTGGACAGCTTCACACGTATTTTCATGAATGATGATATCATCGAAGATGTGATCAGTTTCAGACGCGTCTGCATAAATGGCTGGGTCATCAATGTTCCAGGTACCTTCAGACTTGTTTGCATGGATTATTATATCATCAATGTTATGGTATGCTTCAGACGCATTTGCAATAATGATTGACTTATCAAACTGCTGGCCATTCCTAGACTTGTTTGCATGAGTGATGGTACCATCGCCGTTTTGATCCACTTCAGACACGTTTGCATGGATGGCTGGGTCATCGAAGCTCTTGTCAGCTTTAGGTGTGTCCGCAAGAATTTGTTTATTATCTAAGTATTGCTCAGCTTCAGACGTGTTTGCATGGATGGCTGGGTCATCGAAGTTTTTGTCAGCGCCAGGCGTGTTTGCTATAATGGTGGGGTCATCAACGTTCTGGTGAACTTCAGACGTGTCTGCATGAATGATTGGCTCAGCACAGTGGTTATTTGCAGCTTCATCCGCGTTTTCATGAATAATAGGCTTATCACAATAATCAGTGCCAACACCAGACATGTTTGCTTGAATGGTTTGGTCAACACAGCAGTCCTTATTAGCAGTAATTGGCGCATGACAGTCGTCGTCCACTGAATCATCTAATTTACCATTAGTAGCTCTTTCATGTACTACTGCATCGTGTGTTAATTGTGAATCAGGGTGGGTACGTGTGGCTATACATCCAATTTCGTTCTTCACTGCTCCATTGTACACAGTATTGGATCTTTCAGGACTGACATTGATATTGTCGCAGACCGTTTCTGCGACTGTTTTCTTCATCATGTCACATTTGACAGAAATATGAACCTCTCCATATCCTTCTTTTGTTTGTACATACGCAGTAGATTTTGATAATGTTTCATCGCTTGACAACGTATTTTCAACTATTTTCTGTGCAATGTTCCGAGGTTGCTTGTTATTCTCGGACGTTGTAATTCTCTCCAAATCTACTTTCATAGAAGCTTCGACAACCTTCTGTCTGCAGAGATTTTCTATGACCTTGGAGTGTGCAATAGCGAGTTTCAATTCTTCTATATTTTCTTGAACCAATCTGAGTGTCTTTGCATTCAGACTGTTTTTCATGCACCATTTGTTCTTTGCTTTGTCTCCTTTGATTTCTTGCCATTTGTTAAATATACCAAGAAAGGTAATTATGTCACCATCTTCTACACAAAACTGCAGTTTTTGTTGATCAGCCATCTTCCTCTCGGCATCACTACCACCCTGATAAAAGACGTTTCCTGGTGCAGATATCAATGCAGCCATGGCAATAGTGTCCTCCAACATTCCATATCTAGCACCTTCTAGAACCATCTTTGCAAGGCGAGGTTCAAGAGGCAATTTCGCCATCCTTTTTCCCAACTCGGTCAGCGCTATGCCGTGCTCATCAACAGCTCCAATAAGAAACAATGATTTGATCGCCTGTTGGATGGCTCCTGGTGCAGGGGGTTCGACAAATTGGAATTCCTCAATATTTCTAACTCCCATTTGTAAGAGTTGAATGACGGCCATACCTAGATGCACTCTCAAGATTTCAGGCTTCATATTCTCTTCCATTTCTTCATACTCATCTTGTGAGTAGAGTCTAAAGCATTTCCCAGGTCCAGTTCTTCCTGCACGCCCTCTTCTTTGTTCTGCAGAAGCTTGCGTTACACTTGTCACTTTGAGGAGACTCATGCTTTTCCTTGTGTCATATTGCAGTTCTTTAACCATTCCCGAGTCAATCACATATTTCACACCAGGAATAGTCACTGATGTCTCTGCAATGTTTGTTGCAAACACAATTTTTCTTCTTCCATATGGTGTTTTCTTGAAAACTTTGAATTGATCTTGTGGTTGAAGCTTTCCATGCAGCGGTAGTATGTTGACTCTTTCATCATCTTCTGCTTTTATTCCCAACCTTCGTTTCAGATCAATACAAGCTCGATCAATCTCACTTTGAGATGTCAGGAACACAAGAATGTCGCCTTGAATATCCTCATTCACATGAATGTCATAGGTCTTCTGAACAACACGAGATACTCGTGCGCTATCACTATTACCACCAGTTCCTTCAATTCCAGATCCACACCATACAACTTCAACGGGAAACGTTCGGCCTGGAATAGTTACTACAGGGCAGTTGTCAAAATATCTTGAGAATAAATCAACATCAATTGTTGCAGACATAATGATTATGGTAATATCTCTATTCTGTAGTTGTTCCTTCTTCAGCATGGCTATTAGAATGTCAGTATCAACCGATCTTTCATGAGCTTCATCCACTATTACATATCTGTATTTATCGAGACACTCCGGGTCTGACAGGCATTGATTTAACAAAGCTCTATCTGTCATGAAGGTAACCACCGTGTGGTCGCCAACTTGTTTTCTTTTCCCTGCTATGAAACCAATTTCTTGACCAACGTCACATCCATATTCTTCAGCAATTCTTTGAGCGAGTGTGATTGCAGCGACTCGCCTTGGCTGTGTGCACACGATACCTTTCACCAGTTTCTTTTCGGAGTATATTTCGTGGGATATGGACTCTGCTAGATACTGCGGAACCTGGGTACTCTTGCCAGATCCTGTTTCGGCTTGGATTACGCAAGCTTTAGTTTCGTCGCTTGTAATCACTCCTTGAATGTGTGTTTTTCTACTGTAGATTGGAAGAGGGGACCTTAGACGTCTTGCCTCTCGCTCCAGTTGTCTATCAAATTTCTCTAAGCATACCTGAGATTCTAGGATATCACTAGTGGGTATCTTTGTGGTTTCCAGCTTTTCGATATGCTCGTTTATATGATGGAATATTCGCTTATATTCGACATAATATCCTTGATTCTCTTCAAGTTTTTGTTGTAGCGTTTGACGTATTGAATCATCTTTAGTATTCTCAATCTCTAAAAACAAGCCATTGAGTCTTTCTTCCGTCTCCCTTTCTATAGTTTTTCCAGTATTGGTAATGCGTGTGATTAAAACATATTGTTTTTTCCGTAGCATAACTGCCTCCAAATCTGGATGGTACACAGCCATGCGTGCTTTCAATGCATGGCCCATGACACGTACATAATGAAGTTCAGCCACAGCTTCCAAAGCTGACTCTTCGTTTGAAAATTCTAAAACAGCCCTACGGTCGATTAATCTGCAGTTGACAAATCCAGCTCGCAAATCCTGACACTTCCAAACAGCTTCAGAGATATCACTTTCCTTAATCATTTTTGGTAAATTGTCTATTAAAACGATGTTTTTACTCCAAGAATTATCCTTCTCACCATTCTCTGTTTCATTCCTATGTCGTGCGGTACTTGAGCAAGGTTGTCCTACAAGGTCTTTTTTTGATGAATCCCTGGTGCCGACATTTACCATGTGTAAATTCTGGCTAGATTTACTCTTCTTTTTTCGCAATCTTTGTTTTCTATTTTCTCCGTTTTCAGTTTCAACCATAGTTTGCTTTCCCTGGTCGTTGTCCATAAACGTAACAATAAGATTGTCACCATAAGCTTTCATCTGTTCTCGCAGGACACGTACTGCTCTTGATGCACGATCAGTGCATTGAAATGTGACAATCACGTAGTTTCCACTCCCTTTAGATTTACCAAAGTTGAAACTTTGCTCACGTAGGTCTAGTTCCGACAGAGCGTCTATGATTTGATATTCCGCGAATTCTTTATCTATATTTTTAATCAGTACAGTTGTTGATATAATGTCGCTTGTATTTGAGAGAGCAGTTCCTGTAGCCTCTCTCCTGCCACTTCCTATACGCGTCGTTTTGCTGTTGTCATTATCATTCTTGCTAATATCAGTGTCAATAGATCTAGTTTTGTCACTTTCGTCATCACCAATTTCGATATTTGATTTTAGCAAAGTTCCCTTATCTGTTTCATCTGGGACCACTGGTAACATTTGTTCATCATCTTGTGTGTGATGCTTACGATCGTCTCGGTCTCTTTCTGGACTTTGCCGATAAGTATCAAACCGAACATCTTTCTGGTCCTGGTGCGTGATGGCAATAGCTTCCATGTATCCTTCTTCACTCTTCATTGTCGTCATCTGGGTTTGATCAGATAGAACATCAGGTAGGAGATTGACAGCCTCACCTGACTCCTGTGTTTGATTTGATCTTTTTCTATTCCGTACTTTCTTCTTTTTCGTCTTCTCTAATGGAAGTCTCACCACTTCCGTTTTGACGACTTCAGCAGGATTACCCATGACAATTCCATGTAACTTCATTTCCGCATAGTTTGCTTCGTCATACGAAACAAATGATACAACAGCCGTAGTACTGTCTTCTGTAGGCCTATGGTTCACTTGAATCTTTTCATGCTTGATACCATTTTGGTTCATCAATGATTTGAAATGTCGATTTCTGAGATTGATATCGCCCACTGTTACAAGTACAGCCCAAGGACATTCTTTATATCTTACTTCAATGGAAGTACCATATTTTGAGAGTTGTCTTCCGGATAGTTCATTGTAAGCACGCTCTGCGCAGTCTTGTGGTATTTCAAGTTCCACCTTGCCATCTTTCCATAAGACTATCCTGTATGGTAGTTGAACCTCATCTAAAAATCCTCGTAGCCTGTCTCGATCAACCTCGTCTTCACATGCTCTAGAACTTAAGATCAAAATACTGTGTTTTTCACACCGTTTGTTTGCACTAAACTTTGTTGAACAAGTTTGATCTGATTGAGAATTCATCTCACATTCAACATTTTGAAATCTTTTTAATGCAGGAAAATATTTCAAAACATCATCCGATATCATTTGTGGATCCTCCATTTCGCATCTCTTATATTTTGAACA
>JXSR01S047476.1:0-11002 GCA_000969725.1 Ophiothrix spiculata
AAAAATCCTTACTTTTTCTATGGAAGTTTATCGACGAAAGGAAGGAGATTAGCGGTGAGCTAGAGAAGGCCGAGGAAAAAAATCCAGTGGAGTATGAAGCGGAGGATAAGGTCAAGGATGAAACTCAACATCACGAACATGATGATGGATGATGATTAATAGTAATAAAGACCACGGGCGAAGCGATATTCTGAATATGTTGCAATAGGTAAAAAAATCAAAATCCCACCTCCAACCAAATTCACAAATTCCTCAAAAAATTTGGTGCATGTAAGTTTTGTCTGGTGCAGGTAGAAATTGTACTCTACATGCACCAGTGCATGCACTCTCCAACTCATTATTTCGGACGCTGATAAGGGTGTCTATTACAATGAAAAAGGTGTCTTAAAATACCCAAAAGGATGTGTAAAACCCATAGCAGTGTCTAAACTCAAAATTGATATGTAACCCAAAACGGCGTGTAAAATCAAGAAAGATGTCTGAAACCAACAACACCTATGGCCGCCCATAGTTTGACGTCACGACAAAATATTTGATAGTGAAAATTTTGTTTGAAGGCCAACTATGGTTTGGCCCTACGATCTGTTCATGTTCTGTGCATGCCTCAAAAGTTCAGGGGTGCTACAAGTTACTATATAACTAAGTCTGACAACATTGGACAAGGTCATTGCTGGAAATGAGACTGTATGCTGTAGAAGTCTATGGTCTGCAGTGTTAGAATTTGAACGCAAACAATTTGTTCTTGCTATCCAAAGTTTAAACATATATATATTGATCCTGCCCTATAATGTTATTTAACATTTTGTTTAAAGATGAAGGACAAATTTGCTAGAAACAGAATAAAAGATTTTATCAAAAAATTATTGGCATTTATATTATGAATTATATCCATGAATTGTACTTACATAAAATGTCATGAAGTAGATACAATGGATATGATATAAAACATATCAAAAGAAACAAATTTAATACAGAAGATAACTTACTGCATAACAGTATCATTTACACGTATAATGTACACTTTTTAAAGGTTCCTATTTCAATATGTGTATACCATATCCCTGAAATGCATTTTGTGATACTTAACTTTCAGGTTGCTTCTTGATTACTCTCCAGAGGCAAAAGAAAGTATGTAACTCTGGGGATGAGGCTCCGCTGTTATGTAAATATATAAAAAATAGAAAATAGGTATACCAATTAATTTTACATTTTATGCCATATCTCTAAACCTATAATGAATTTGGAAATGAAATTTTTGATTTATAATGATAAAAATATGGGCTTAAATTTGACATCAAAAAATGTACTACTTCTGGTTGAGTCCTAGGGGATGAGAATGTGATCGGAACCTACGCCTTTAAAATTATCTCACATTGTTGTAGACAGAAACAGACTCGCTTCTGGAATTGTTTTTCTGTTCTTCATTGTCCCATCTGTAATAGGTTGCCAGTTTTCTCTTTCATTTCTGGGTTAAATAAACAGCAAATAAGATGAAAAAATAAACTATCTTGACAAAATGTAATCAGTTGTATTTTGAAAATAGAATAGGCAATGGCGTAGCCAGAGGGATGCGGGGTGCGGGCGTTCCCCCAATATTTCATTTGTCGGTAGAAAGTGGTCATCTGTCTGTAAATTTCTACCAAAGTCGGAAATTTGAAGTGGAAGAGAAGTTTGTTGTTCTGTTTTGAACAATGTAAGTTTTCCTTAAAATTTGAACCAACTTGTTTGAAAAACTGCAAAATTTGTCACTTCATAGCCAAGATTCCTGTGCAATTGTGACACAAAATGTAAAAAAGTTGTATGTATGCTCGTGGGACCTCTTTCATTTATTTATTTTTTTTGCTTGATAGTTTTCAAAAGCTACATTGAAAAATTTCTACCTTGTGAGTCTCATAAATCAGTTGTCGGTCGGCATAAAAAAAGAATTGCACCCCCAGTAAAGGGGATGAGAAGACGTATTTCTGCAATATTTTCTCAACTGTCTGTAATGAAGTGAACATAAAATCAATTTTTATTTCTCTTCCTTTTGAATTTTTGAGAACAAGAAAATGAGAGAATTGAACAAATAATATAAAGCTTTCGAAACAAACAATATAAGCTAAGCTTATTGAGCTGTCACAGTTTGATGATGCAGATGATAATGAATCAGAAACATTTAATGATTTAGCATAATCGGGAGCATAATAGCTTACACTAATTCCGTATACATACGTGGATTGTAGTAATCATCCTTAACAGTGTTAGGTAAATAATTATTCATGCTAGAATGTATTATATATTTATTTATTTCAATCTTCAATGCACTAGCACTGTTCTTCCAAGAAGCGGAGGTGGCATCCAGAGAGCCCACCCGGAGGTGGGTACTCAAAACATTTTTGGTAGGTATGTGATATCCGCGATATCCAACATAGGGTCTTGCAGAACTGATTTTTGATCAAAAATAGGGTCTATGGAACTAATTTTTTTCCGAATTGAGGTTTTGGAACTGCTTTTTTCCATAGAAATACGCCTGTTTGAACAGAAAAATTGCTCAAAATTATGTTGAAAACTTAATAAAACACACTTTTTGGTTATTTTCTTTGAAAATTGGAGCCTTCGGAACTGAAGTAATCTTGAAATGAGCATTTTGTGGAGCGGAAGAGGAGGCTTGAATTGGGGGTCTTGAGGGCGGCACATACCCACCCATACCTTCTGTCAATGTAAGTGAAACCCCCCGGTAGCCCAGGTGGCAGTTTTGATCAGGGTGAGAGCTATTGGTACAAATGGGAATGAATAATCGGGTGTCACTGCATACACCAGCATGTTGACGAACATTTATCTGTAAAAATCTGGGTTTTTCTGAAATTTTGAAACTTCTGTCGAAAATCAGCAAGTTCTGATATTGTTCCTATGATTGTTCTCAGCGTTAATTTGTGTCAGGTTTGTCACGTATGCCAGCAACATTGTCTTGCAGACAAACATTGCCTTAAGCTAGTAAATGTTGCAATCAATAATGGTAAAAAGTGTCTGATAAATCTCTCATTAGATTGCGTTTATGATGCCAATGGGAAATGATAAGTATGTCTCACTGCATATCCTAGCATGTCGAAGAATATTTATCTGATAATCTAATTCTCTTCTTTTTACAAAGAGTAACCAAGGGATTTGTCTTGAAATTGTATTTAATATTTAAATGTCTGCAAATGATGTAAATTGAGTCGATCAAAATTCAACTGTTTACTAGATTTAATCTAATATAATAAATATGTCATAGCCATCAAGAAAATTTATTATTTTGGAAAACACTTTTGTTTAATGTTTTATTTCACTGTTCAGAAATTTATTTGGTTCATCAAAGACAAAGAATTGAAATGTGGGACTACATATGTATGTAAGTGTGTTAATGAATTTGTATATATTTTTGCAAAATGACTACCTGCAAAACTTTGTCCTCAAAAGTAATTTTGTACTGTACTGTGTTAAGAATACAATATTTTGCTTGTTTACATTAGATATGCTTTTAACAATTTCAACATCAGATCTTTGACTTTAAACATTTCTAGTTTTTGCATTTTTGAAGTATTAGTGGTAATAACACATGGTCAAATTCAGGCTATATTTACCAAAATATGTAAATTTTGTTTTATTGTTAATTAATGTACTTCCCTCTTAAGTTCAAATTAAAATTTGCGTTATCGGCAGGTCAATGCATAATGAAATGTGGTGTGAGAGGCCTGCTTTACAAACAAAACTTTTAGCTATTTCTTGATATCTATAAGGCATCAATGCTAGCTTTTTAAGGGGAATAGCCTCATACCTAAACTTAACATACAAAACTAATTTTTAGCATGTCTGTTGGTTTTTAAAAATATTAACTGAGCAGTAAAGTCATTTATTCCAGGATATGTAATTATCACATTTTTCTATTATTCTCTGTTAGGATCTAACACTTTAACTCGATTGCTATTTATAACTAGATTCTTTTGATTGCCTTCTGTCTCTAAATGGAAATTAAAAAAAAATAAAGTATAACATAATACATGTGACCGTCCAGCCCGTATGAGAAGTAAATGCCAGAAACTTCATTATGCGCTACAGGTGAAAATAAATGTCAAGGTCGTGATTTTTTGACTGATTCACAATGCTTTCTACAAAATACCAGCAAAGTTTCATTTAAAGGAAATGATAGGAAATGTGAAATAAATTTGCATATTCTTAACACGATCAACAGAAAATATAGGACTTCCTAATCTTTGAACGCTTTTATCTCAGTTGTACGTTTTACTCCCTGACAACCTTTGACGCACCATAACTTGACTTCTAGAAATTGTGTGAAGTTCATTAAGGGGTCATTTTAATCCTTAAAGCATGGTCTTTGCAAATAATTAAAAAAGTGTAAATGACAAGAGAATGCATTTACTGCTGTGTTGAGGTGGACTGTCACATATTATCATTCAAAAACCGAAAACAGGACAAATTAAAATATGAGATAAACTCAGCTTTGAAATGTGTGACTTTCATCTCATTTGATCAGACTTGCTCTCATTTGTCATAACGGTTGTTTTCTGTTTTGTTTTTGTTTACAATTGAATCAGATGAAAAAAATTGAAAAATTGTCCTTGTTATCTAACATTTTTTCTTTATCATTTAATTCCATTTCTTACTATAAACTTAAACACGATCTATTTTATTATTGACCGTGCTTTGAAATACATGTAATAGATTGTAGTTTGGAGAACCCAATGTTTTCATCAAACCATAGACATACAGGGGAGGTACCGGACTTTGTATACCGGTGTAGCAGGAATGTAAGTCCCCCGTTCTTATTGTCCATGTTGTACAGTAAAGTATAGGCTAACAACTCTCACGCAACATTAGTTTCAAGCTTTACTCCGTTATGGTCTATGGAAGGCGGACTACCATTTCAGGGGGGCTTAGATTCCTTTCACACCGACACATGTTATGGTGGCATCAGCCATTGAGCTCAAATTGGGTGTTTTCGGGTACACTCGGCTCCTGCAAAAATCAACTTCCGAGTGCCGAGATTTGGTTCCGCGCAGAGACAAACCAAGCAAATAATACTTTACGCGAATGATACACCAACCAGCACGCTAAGTATGTGTGCATGTTTTCAATATTCGCGCATTATGACAAGATGTGGTCATCCTTTTTGAGGTGAGGCCCATTTGCGTTTCATCTCATTCACTTCATGCATACCTAACTTCTTCCTGGTAATCGTTGATTAGAGTTAATTAATACCTTTATTTGGATAATATTTTCAATTGATTTTATAGGCTAATACATTATCTTCAAAATCATACCAAATTTATGACATTTCATACGATTATTGAAAAGTTGTGACAACATTTGATGCACAAAGTACGTATCTCATCCACACCAACCACATTTATGCCTGTTTTCATGTCTGGCTAAATTAGCTTATTGACTTATACTTGTTAATAGCGTTAATAATAAATTTTATTCGTGTTAATTCCAACTTGTTTTTGATAAACAATAACTAGCCTTTAAAATCATATAAGATTTGTGACACTTCAATGGATTTTTAAGGAGATATGACAGAACAATTCATGCACAGTTTTCATGATGCCTCAACCTCACCCATCTCAACCTCACCCAACTCCACCCTGGCTAAGTAGCTTTAACGGGTCATTAAGCTTAATTAATCACTTCATTTGGGTTCTATTCTTGATTTCTTGAAAGTCAAATAAATTGTCTTTAAAATCATACCAAAATTATGACATTTCATTAGATTGTTGAAATGATATGACAAAAATTGATGCATAAATCACTCTCCATGTAACAAAACCACCATTTATGGGTGCCCACATTAAAAAGAATGACCATGTAATGTATCATTGCCAGAAACTGGAATAACACCCAATTTTATCTCCATGCTGGAATAAAAATGGCAGCGAGCCTGGTATCTCCCCTGTAAATCTATGCATCAAACAGAACAAGAAGTGTTGGATGCTTAATTCTATTACAATACGCAAATCTTGTAAATTAATTTGATTTTCTTGTAAGTACTCAAGCAGAATTGTCTTCTCATTTGTGTATACCATTTGAATAATAAAAGGTGATTTTATATGAAGGAAAATGTAATCGGATTATCGAGGTAATTTGAATACATTTACACATAGTATTGAAGAATTATAGCTTATAGTTATAGCTAAGCATTTTATATTCATAAATAACCATGACAACCAATGATATAAATTCATAATTACTAAGCTTAGAAAATAATTCTCAAAATATTGCTACATTATCAAAATTATTGCCTGCCTAACATTTTGATGAAATTGAGATTTTTTGAATAAATCAGCTCTTTAGATTAAGGGACACCTGCTGTGAGTGAATAAAAATG
This sequence comes from Ophiothrix spiculata, assembly GCA_000969725.1. Lineage (NCBI taxonomy): Eukaryota > Metazoa > Echinodermata > Ophiuroidea > Amphilepidida > Ophiotrichidae > Ophiothrix > Ophiothrix spiculata. The sequence goes on from JXSR01S047476.1 coordinate 6,365, forward strand.
TATATGACCTTGAACGTGTTAGAAAGGCAATAAATTTATTAATGTGACGATGTGAAAAAGATATGAAAAATAACTAAATCATCAAGAGTTAACTGATTTTTCTTTCAATGACAGTTACTTAAAGACATCAGAGCTTAACATATTTCCAGTAAAAAAAATATGTTTATGGCTTCAAAAAGATTTCGGTATCTGAGCAGTTTCTACATGAATTTGGAATAAACGAAAGGAGGAAAACTAAAGGATATTTGGCCGCATTTTGATTTCATTGTTGTATGATTTTCAAATCTTTAATAAAACAATGTGTGGCCATATATTTTCCTTTTCACCCTTCAGCTTCAAGTTTTTTTAAATATTAGGAGTAACATTAGTAATGCTGCTATCACCAAAGTATACACTAGTCTTCTTAAGGACATCACTAGATAAAGGCTTTTGGCCCGTACAGAGCAATGCGAAAGCAAGTGTTTGGTTGCCCTCTTTTTCTAAGTTAAAAGCTTCAAAAATGACGGGAACTAGTTTTTTTGATCAATTTTCTTTTGAATCATGTTTTGTGGGTCAAATATAGTCAGGCTGGTTAAAGATTACTATAATTTTGCTGTTTTTGTATAATTTGAGGGCAGATTTTCAGTGTCCAGAGAAATTTTGAAGCGATTTAGAGAAAATGAAATTTTGAGCATATCCTATGTTCGAGGCGACCTGGCAAAAAATTATCAAGGTTAACCTATATATTTTTTCACTTTGTGGGATCTCCTAGATTATAATCTCAAAATGAATCCAAGACTTGAAGCAACCTGTCGCTTTATAGCTAAATTATACCGCCATGATTTGGAGGCTGTTTTGCATAGGAATGAATAGGCGATCTATTGGTGGTGTGTGTTCTTAAGAACCCCCCCCCCGTGTATCTCTTCTAATATGATGAAAGGGAAATTTATATTATATGGATATTGTCTAAATAGGTTAATGCAATACAAAAAAGAAATGTTTCAAAAATGTAAATCCCATTAAGGTTAGAGTTTTTTTGTGGAATATTCCCCATACCAGTATTCGTGCAATAAGTATTAAAATTATTCATATACACTATATGCATATTTTTTATTTATGTATACAGTATGCTACATTGTTTCATAGCTTTCTAAATACCTTTTGTTGATGTTATCAATGTAATAACAACTATTTCAGGGTAAAATATGCAATGCAATTATTTCAACATTAAATCTCCATTCTAATCCAAAAGTTCATAAGCTCATTATCATCGTTTATCATAGAATATTTGAGGTTAAAAATTTCAAACAAATGTGCAGAAATGTATTTAAAGGGACTAGCCTAAATTCTTTCCACTACTTTTTTGCCTACATATTTTTTACATACTCAATAGAACATGTATATAGTAATATAACCTACCAGTAGTTTACCATGATTTTGAGGAATATTGAAGAAAATTGCAATTCTTTACCAACTTCATTTTTTTCTCCGGAGGCCAAAAACACTGTTTCTAGTTTCAAATGTGATAAATATCGTGTGTCTAAAACTGTGATGGAAAAACAAATTATTTTGATGAAACTGTTTCTCTTTTAATATGTTTTAAATTATCTCTGGTAGCTTTGTTTGATTTGATCTTTTAATGGCAAATCCATCTGCGGTACAAATTCAAGATTTATAAAACACTGGATAGTCACAACACCGTCACATAATGATAGATTGCAAATTAATTCTCTCTCAATTTAAGCCATTTCTGTGTAAATTGTGTACTTTTTTGGAATTCACTACACTTTTAGACTTTATTTAGAGTAATTCTAAAAGTTTTTAATTCTAAGTGGAATTAAGGCTACTCCCTTTAAAATCTATTTTTGACAAAAGTAGTAATATGCATATTACACCGTATTTTCAAATGCATTGAATGCAATTCTGGTTAAGTTCTTAAGATATACATAAAATGTAGACTCTTTTAAAGATAATTCAAGTCAGATTCAAAACTTTAGAAATATGGCTTTGAGGTTTTGTATGGAATTGCAGTTGACGCCGCTTAAAGGTGCAATTCATGATTCTGATGTGACAGCAACCTTACCTCTTTTGTAGCTAAATGAAAAGAAATGTACAACATAAATGTATACCAAAAATTTCACTTGATTCCGACAATTTGTTTTCAAGTTACAAGCTTTTCAGTGTTTTAAAAAATCTCCATAGGCTTCTGGTTGTAATTACTGTCGGGCCCCCGACAATAATAAGAAAATGACACATTTTCGCACTTTCCTCAAAAATGCAAGCTCATTTGAAAGAATGAATGGTTTAGAGATTGTAACATATACAAGTCAAGGGTTCTTACTAGCTAAAAAACACAATTTTGATAGACGTGACCTTGAGGATGAAAAATGAATCATGAATTTCCCCTTTAATTGGGACACCTTTGGAGAAGCAAAAATATCCCGATTAACCAGTTGTCCCGATTACTGTAAAACACTATAATTTTGCGGGGACTTTATATTATGAATTCGCAATAAGGTAACATTTTCGTGAGTATTAAATTTCGCGAATTTGAAAATTTGTGATGATTTTGTATGTCTTCCGAATTCGGAAGGCCAAATATTATCTTCTAAATTTTTATGTTCCTATGTTTTCTATGTCAAAATATTACGAAAATACTAGACTAAGTAGCTTGAAAATTCATCCACGTTAACTTATCTGCATGATAAACATCGCATGATGTTTAAATCAATTATAAAAGTAAGCCACGAACCGGCAAATTGTCAATAGAAAAGGCTTGCCATCAATAGTTTCCCCACGGTAATTTATTCTACCCTCTACGATCGCGCAAGTGCAAATGGTCCGATGACGTCAACTTCCGAAATCAGCTGATTGCTTCTTTGTCATGGTAGCGCAATCGGTCGAAAACTAAAGCTTACACATTTTACGGAATAATTTTGAGTCTTTTTAGACTGATTTAAGTGTAAATTGATGTCAAAATGCCACCACTACCTACATGTTGTGTTAGTCGATCACGAGGTAAGAAGAAATCTTACCTAAATGACGAATTACTTAGCGGAGATAAAGGGTTGTTTTGAGGTGGATTTGAGCTAGCATGCCATTTCTTAATAAACAAAACATGAACTTGGACAATATTTTCGCAAGGATTTTATTTCGAAAATTCTTTTCCCTCACGAAATTCGTGAAATTAACATGTTTTGCAGTAAGAAAATACAGAAAATATTATAAGTGAGATGTTTCTAGGGCTCAAAAACACTGAAATAGACACTAAATTCATGACCTGATAAACTGTGGCCACAGAAAGAATATTAGAGGCCTCTTAAATAGATTAAGGTTTTTGTAAAGCTTTTCAACAAAATTTGTTATTGCAGTTGTAATCATTTGCTGTTTTATTGCATAAGATTAACTTTGTCATCAGAAATTTTTATCAAATTGATGCATTCTGCAAAAAAATTATCAGGAGGAAAGTCCCAATTAGCAGGACAATTTTGCACATAAAGAAACAGTGTCCTGTCCGAATATGTCAATTAACCAAAAATCCCTTTTAAGAGGATCCCAATTAAGTAGCGTTCACTGTACCTTTTGCTAAAGTATGTTTTTCCCATGTTTTGTATGGGAATTGATACAGAATACTCTAGTATGTTTTTATGTCATTGAGTATGGTTTTTAAACTTTTTTCAGATGACCATGATATGTACCCCAAAGTACTAAAAGTACCGTATGGTTATTTGTTATGTTTTAGTAAAACAGTAATAATTCATTCCCTGCTAGTAAGGTCCCGATGAGGTATCATTTATGTTGACTTTATCATTGCAATCGAATAACGTGTTATGTTGAAGAAATGATTTTTTGTACCATAGGCTATAGTATTATTTCTATAACACCGGCTGGTTGAAGTAATGTTTAGGGTTTCTACTAGGTATATATACAAAAATATGCTTTTTTAATTGAAAATACTCTTTTTTAGGTTTAAAAATACTTTTTTGTATTTTTCAAAGTTGGCAGCCCTGGTGTAATTGTTGCATCAAATATTATGTGTGCTAACAAATTCCAAATCAGCCTTACCAAGTTAAACAAACATTTGGTGAAAATATGCTTGATATCGTTTTACTACAATAGGAATTGCATAAATAGCTAAGTTAGGACCTTATCATAAGAAGATAATACAACATAGCCAGTAGTGGTCTATTTAAACTGCAAGAAACATGTTTTCTTAAAGAGCATACCCTTTTTGGCTTTTGGCACCACTTTTACTTTCTCACTTTTTTTTTTTTGGGGGGGGGGGATAAAAATATGGATTGAGAAATACAAAAGTGAAAAAGCTTCTTATTTAAAATTACCATCGTCATGTAAGGTGATGCTTCTTTATGTATTCAGATGGATTTGAGCTTTGTATAGTGGTTTGTATAGATAACAACAAAAGCTTCAAAAAAGACAGCAGTGATGACAATTTGCTGTAGGTTTTTCATCAAACTACATCCAAACCCCAGATGTGTTCTTATACCCACTGGGCAATGCATTATGAAATTAACAGCGTAAAATAACACGTGCCTGGTAATACCTTATGTGATAGTCAATATTGGATGAAAAGTGTTTGACTTTGAAAAGCATCCGCTGAATTAGAGCAGTTAATATGGTTAGGATATAAGGCCCTCAAAA
>JXSR01S047480.1:1764-13954 GCA_000969725.1 Ophiothrix spiculata
TCATACCAACACTTATTTAAATAGCATAGTTCAAAATGAATGGAGTACCAAATTGTCTAACTCAATATTCATAAAATAGTCACCTATATACTCAACAATAAACAAACACATACAAATCAAAATGGGAGTTTTTAGCATCATCCCAAACAAATAGTAAAAACATCAACATCATTTGTGTTTTTTTAAGAAAGGAAAGGGTGGAAATATTAAAGTATGACCAACAAAATCACAGTCTGCACAGTTCGTATATTCAATAAATCTGTGAGGCAAACTAGATCAAATATGACAGAGAAAGCTTCTAGTTTCAGGCAAACTTAATTGAAGTTTATCACATTCTCTTAACACATTTGAAAATGTATTGTTACAAATTTAACAATACTGCTGCTGAAACTAAACACCTTACTGTCACACATTATTAACTAGGCCAGCTATGAATAGTCTCGTTTTCAAGGCATTAATTATTTCCTATTCTACTACACCAAGCTTATCCTAAATTATGAAGGAACCTAGTATTTTTTCTGATTTTCATCCTGTAGGGCTTGCATTATAATGTTTATTGTACTGTTTCACTCCTCAAAACAACTTGGCATACTTTGCTATCATCTCCACAGATAATGGTACAATTAGATGTGTCATATACTGGTTCAACATGAATCAGTAACAATACATCCATGTTTTCACTTACCTTTACCCTGTGAGCTAGGGCAGTCCATGTGTGATATAAATCATGCAGACTCATGTCACCAAATGGCCCAAAGAACCAATAAACATTTCATGTATCTGTGCTACGCAGAGTCTACGTATGCTTCATAGAACCAATTACTAACACTAAATAAAACTCTCACTACATTTTTCTGACTTCAACACTTAATCTGCAGACTAATCAACAATCAGAGAAATGCAACACCTAAAACTTCCAAGCTTTTTGCTCAAATTAGTCACCCTGTTTGGTCCAAACATTGCTTTTTTAAGTTTCAAACTCCCATAAGTTTGAATTTCTATTCAAAAATAGAGGTTTAAGGCTCATAGTAGTTGCAGCTGCTTTGAGCGAAATTTAGAGTCAAAGCAAATTTTTTTCAATATCCAGTTTAAGTATAAACCTCTACCAAATGTAAAAACTTTTATTTTAGTGATGGCCTCTTCTAAACAATATTTCTCCCTGATTGTTTGAAAAAAGAGCAAAACAAAAATTAAAAGTAAATACAACATGTACATAAAGAACTCATATAAATCCCACCTAAATTACAAATTTAAGGTAAACTTAAATGTTACATAGATACCTTGCACGTTTTGTAGTGCAGGCAAATGAATACTGATAAATTTGATGCACAACATTAATCATGTACCACACACACACACACACACACACACACATATTGGAAATCAAGCCAGTCATGAGTAATCTTGCCTTCACCTAACTACATTAGACTTCTTTATTTGCAGACATGAACAGTTTAATTTATGAAAATGAATCAGTCTTTTTTATAACATACTTCAAGCTGTTTGATCATATGGCATGTTGTCTATTATAAATACTTAAATATTGAGTAACATACCTAAACATTTTGTCATTTTGAGTAGTCTCCTGCCGAAAAAGAGTTTTCAACAACTAAGAAGATGATTTCCTGTCGAAAAGGAGTTTGTAACAAAAGAGATGACTTATTTCCTGCCAACAAGGAGTTTTTAACAAACTAGAAGGTATTTCTGATACCGAAAAATTACTATTTTTAAGCATTATCTCAACTATAAAAAAGGCAAAATATACAGAGGATGTATAGTATTTGCTACTCATAAGCCAACTATAACTGTTCAACACCAAAGGCAATAGTAAGCTCACAGTCTCCAGCCAACAACGGCAGGTATATTGCATTATATATAGCATTGCCCAAATTAAGAGCAGAAAGTATGTTTGTGCTTTTGAACACGAAACTATTTCTGACATAATATTATGCAATCTGAAAGCAGTCCATTCTTTAAAGGTAAAAGCTGGACAGATTTCTCAACTAGCACAAAAGTTCCCATAAATAGGTTCCTCTGAGATGGGTCATCCCAGACTGGGTCATCCGGTCCATGGAACGTTTTATGGGAATTTTGGACAGACCAGATAGCAAACATCAGGGGTATATTTTATCCCGGGTATTTTATGTTATATGATCTAGTTTTGTCAAATAATTAGAAAGTTTTGATGTGACATAGTAAACATTTCTTATGCAAGTCCTACTTTGCAACTAGAGACAGCCTGTTTGCTTAGTTCAGAGTGTCAACCTCTCTTGCAATGATAAGATGACATTACCCATTCTTAAAATGGACACCAAAGTCGAATGGTATGTGTATTTGAGTAATATGTAGCCCAGGATGTGCAGTTAATTTCAATCACTTTTATTAGCTATATCTCAAGTAAACTATTATCCACATTTTATGGCTGACGTATTTCTTGATCGTCTACATTTACTAGTTTACCACTCAAGAATGGAATGCATTTGTACTGCTACATTAATACAAACTAGAATCTATTTCTAAATTGCTAAAAATTCAATTCTGCAACATTTGAAGCCAGTACTTAAGCCTACTTTCTGGGTCAATCCAATCACATAGGCACTTAGTACAACATTATAGCCAGGAGCAGAAATCTAACAGATAGTTCCCCTGACAGACAGCATCACATTTACAGAATATTCCATACCACCTGCAATAGCTAGTACTAGGTTAGTTATTTAAGCTATGTTATAGCTGTGTATGATGGTAATCAAAGCGACAAAAAGCAAAGAACTTCTGATTATTTTCAACATATTCAATAAAACAGCTACAAGATTTTGAAATCGGAATATAGAGTGGCAAATATTGCCTAAAGTGACTTAGTACTAACCCAATAGTGCACTAATCCCTTTTGTAGATTTACTTTCTTAATGCTTTATGAGGAATGTTTATGCTCAATGAGAGATGAATGTCGTACATGAATCTAGCTGCTACAAATTAAAAATTATCAAAGCTACAGAATCTCATGATGTAGTTTGTTGCTTAATCACCTTTACATATACTTAACCTAGATTCTAATTAAAACACTTAGGTCAAGGTCAGGTACACCCCATTACTGTACGATTGATGAGCTATATTTAGTTAAGATTGATTTATCATGTGAAATTCTGGCAACAGCAATAGCTAATGATTTTGTTCTATTTTAATGTGAAGCAAAGGACATTAATGTTTCATTTCCTAGTATTTCAATGCAAGACATATCCTTGCACAATAAGCTAACCACAACATATGAACTTCCACATAACAATTTCATAAATTTCCAATACCAATTGATACAAAGTACATTGTTTGAATGGAATACTCAGCTATTTTCAGAAGATTGTACAAACTTAAAGGGGCATTGGACAAAATTTTGAAATTTTGTTTGTAGATGATTTACACATCCTATGTTCGAAAATAACAGTCAATTACCAGATATCGCGATTTTTTTTTTGGATCAAAACCTTCTAAAAAGTCAAAAATTTGAATTTTATTTTATTTGTTGATTTTGGGTATGAGGCTAATCTCTAAACGTATTTATTGATGCTATACAATGAGAAAGAGCCAAAGATTTGATTGTAAAACATTCCTTTCACATCATAGATTGCAGAAAAATCAAGAGAAATTTGGAATTTTCATCAGATCTCCTGAAAGGGCCAATTCTAGAAATTCAACTATAGAGGGCAGTATTTATCGTTGTCGACAACGATAATCAAAAATAAGAGAATATCTAAATATTTTGATATATAGTGTTTGAATTTGACAATTAAACTTTGCATGCTGTCATTATTTCCACTAACACTTCCAATGATGCAAAAATTTCAAAATGTTTGGGGAAAAGTTTGGGGATGATGCTGAACTTGTCCAATGTCCTTTTAAAGATTTGAGTTTAAACTTAATATTTCTAAAGTGACTAAAATTTATGTAAGATTTTTAAGTGCAGCTTTAAGGTGGTATTCTGATCCGGTGAAGAATTTTACATGTACTTTTTCCACATTTAAATGAAGGGTCATCACCTACAAAAAGCAACTGTAAAGTTTCATTTGTATATTTTGAGCCAAATTAATGTTATGAGAAAAAATGTGTATGACAGTGACCTACAGGGTATTTATTTTTGTTAACAAAATATTCTGGTAGTTCACCACTATTTTGTCCATATCTCTTCAATGAAACATGATATGGGTATGTAATCCACAGGGGTTATAAAAAAATATGCGGATTCATGTAGTATAAAAATCTCCAGTTTGATTTTTTTAGTGAAAGTGATTGGAGTGCACACCTTTAAAGAAGAAAAATTAAAATGTTTTACACATAGGTATCCATTGAAACATACTTTGGGCCATCAAGCCCAATATTTACTCAGTAAATTTTAAAAGCAACATGGAACACATATGAACAAAACACAAAGAATATTTTTTCAAAGCAGGAATTATTTCCTTTACAGCATGTCCATAGTTTTCCTAAATGGAGGTTAAACTAGACTTTATATAACAGCTATCTTAAAGTGTAACTTAGTAGTTCCAAATGTATTTATTGCTTTGCTCAGTAGATAATAAAATTTACATGACTTTGAATTAAATTAAAACAGCCTGCCCTGCATGGATATGTGCAATGCAATAAAGTTAACAGATTTTATTCCTTTCAACCATTTATCTATAAATATTCATTTTAATCGGTTTGTTCTTCATATTTTTTTAGTAATTTTGATTGGTCACCAGTACAATTTATACACAATCTGAGACTTCAGAATGTCCATATGAAGGAGTATCATGTCAAGAAGCTTTAGTAAGTATTACAAGCATTACGTTAAATATCCATTTTGTAAGAAGTAGGCCAATGCTTAAAGGTCAAGTATAAATATGTGCAAATCAGACAAATTAATCAAATTTCTTGCAGAAAATCATATTAGGAACAAGACCATGCCCTTTCAGATGGAAGCATATTAAGATACAATACTTGAGCCAGACTGTTTTAATGCTACTCAAATTTCAGTGTGGGATTTATGTTACTACAAATATACTACACTACATACACACAGATGACATTAAGGAGCTTAATTTGCTCATGTTTCAATTTTATTATCCCACATGATTTTGCTTGCATTAACATTTACTTCCATTTAAAGAAGGAGAGTTATCTGGGTTTTTTTAAATCAAGTTTCTGGTTTTATATGAAAAGATTAAAAAAGGTTTCTGATTCAAAGTTCAATCAGTTCAACTATTGTTAGCAATGTTTTTTTATACAATGCATTTGATAAATTCAATTGTGGTTGCCATCATGTATTTCCAAAATGGAATATGTTTCAGCCATTATAATTTGCAAGGGGTGTGAAAAAGTTTAAAAAATACTTTAGTACCAAAATCTAAGAAATCAATTGGACTTAGCTCTTTGAGAGTTTAGATTTGTTCCTTCTTTCTTTAAAAGAAAAAGCATTTTCTTTTCACACTTGAAATGGCACAGTCTAATCTAGACATTATATACAAGCAATTTCTAAATCCTAATTATCATTCTTCAACAAAATATGTTGCATCCTTAAATTGACACAACAAAGGCAACAAAAAACCTTTAAACAACAGGAAAAGTTAATATTAAAAACTAGATAAGTACATATGAAAATGCTTGTAACTAATATATGGCTGAGATTCTCAACATAACAACAAGTCTCAGAATGGATAATATTGGAAAACTAGATGTCTATTCATCAGGCACTGCCAATGAAACTGCCAGAAATTGATCAACACCTACACTATTATAATGTCTATGAATGGTAACTGACAGATTTGTCTGAGCTCATATCAAGTTATCAAGTATGGAGAAGGGGAATCTTGGCGGGGGAGTCCCTTACATGTGACCTGATGATGTCTGTCTTTGCCTATAACTTACAAGAGGTTTCCCAATTATAACAACAACAAACAACTTACAAGAAAAAACATTTGAAACTAGCACGCTCATCAGACACTTCCGATGAAAACAAATTGAATTGATTTTCCTCTAGTGTAATATACCTCAGAATGGCAACTGACGGAATTGTCTGATTTAATATAAAGTAAACTGTAGCAATTTTTTTCTTTATTGAAAGCAAAGTTAAAGCGACTGGCCCAATTCTTTGCACTACTTTACTACCTCCAATTTTGTTTACATGTTTATAGTAATATTATAATCTACCACCATTTTTCCCAGATTTTTTAGAATATTGGAAAAAATTACAATTATTTACCAACTTTAAATTGTTTGTTTTGGAGGAAAAAAAATGGTGACAAAACAGTGTTTATAGTTTTGAATTTGGTAAATATCTTGTTCCTACACCTGTGATGGTTAAGCAAATTATTTTTGATTGAATTGTTAGAATCTTTGATTGATCTTTTAACTTGTAAATCCATCTGAGGTACACATTTTTAAAACTTTTTTTGATTTCACTACATTTTAAAGCTTTATTTAGAGTGTTTTCCATAAGTATTAATTCAAAACAAATTGGAATCTAGACCAGTCCCTTTAATGAGAAGGGGAATTCCCATTGTGTGATCTGAGGTATATGACATGATCAAGGACAATTTATTAATTGCTTACAATCTGTGCTAAAAAGCAGACAGAAGTTGTTACACCCTCTTTCACTGTAGCAACAGGAACTGGGGATTTTCTCAGCATAATAACAGGGCTATGGAAAAATACATTTACGAGATATGCCCAAATGACATTATGCAATAAAATTAACAGACAAAATTTAGAAGTGCTTATAATGTAGTTTGATATGCTTGATACTGCTTATGTGTTATTTGAAAGCAATAAAAGATGGCAGTAAACAGACTATACTTTTCATCTAAATTTTTATATGTAACAATAAAATAAAAACAATAAACTGTTGAGAATATCTAAGGCAGGACTATATGCTTGAGGACCATTCATAACTGAACTTCTTATAAATGTGACCCTATATACATACGAGTAAGTGAAGGACCAGACAAAAGTTGTTTGTACCACTGTTTGATGGGTTCATTTATTGATTTTGGGACAAAATGCAATGTTAAAAGAAATCCAGGTCCTTAAACATGTTTAAATTAATTCTGGAATTAAGTGTTGAACTGTAAAAAATTTTTCCATAATCTAATTACACGTTTTTCTTACATGCTCATTTTAAATTAAAATACATCATTTCATATTTTGAGATTTCATTCTTGGTAGCGTTATTCATATGTTGAAATTACTTATACATGTATACATATTGCATAAATTAACTATTTAGTATGTGGATATAACATGCATAAAATATCTTTTTGGTATCACTTACCTGATCCATGTGTTCAATGTCAAAACTAAGGCTCATAGATTCCTAAAACCTGAAAACTTCATTTATACAACTAGCGCCACCAATAATGTACATGTTGGCAAGGCAGATTTGTCATGCAGATCCCATATTGAAAGTCCCTCATTTCTTGTGCCTTATGTAATCAACTGGCAATGTGCTTTGTTTTGCTTATTATAATTATGGAAAGATTACTTATTGGTTTAGAAGAAAACTGTGTAAATCTTAAGCAATCACTATTCTGTCTGCGTAAGAATAATAATTTGTTTCCAGTAAATACCATCTTTATGTGTTTTTCGTTGATAAGAAGCCAATGATTAACAAGTGTAATGTCTGTTAAAAAGGATATTGCCTGAAGGAAATCTTGTCTAGTTTTATCTGTTCCAATTTCTTATGTATTTACATGACATAACAAGAACAAGGAATATAATAAACAACCTTGACACTTGTCAAAGATCAGGGGTTACTGGTCACAAAAATTGACCTGTGGTAAATTCAACATTGAAAAAATGGTTAAAAATTCACTGGGTGATTCAACAAGTTTAAGGAACCTTCCTCATCATCAAAATGCAGATCAGCTCCAATCCACCCTCCCGTATGCCATGTTTACAGTTTTTAAAATTATTTGTAAAGATCATGTATTAACAAAAAAAAACATAATCATTCATATGATCCCTGTGACTCTGGTGTCAAATGGATGTAGCTGATCTTTCAGTACTTGAGGGTAAACAGATTCAATGTGTTGGATACGCTGGCATGGAGTTGGGTATACTACTGGTATATGTGATGTCAAGTAGAATCATATTGTAAATCTTGTCCAGTTTATGTGTTCCCAGTTCTAATTTCTTAATATACATGACTGCAAATCCAAAGTGCATACTACTTCACATTGAATCTGTTACCTTCAAGTGCTGAAGGATCAGGTACATTCATTTGACACCAGGTTCAAGGAGATCAAAGAGACGTTAATGCCTATCCTAATGGTACATCAAATACCAGCTTTCAACACCAAGTTCATTCAAACTAGAACTCATTGGTTAAGGGTTAAACATAAGACCAGCTCAACTCCACACTGTATAACTCGCATTTCAGTCTATTCTCCACAAGGTTAATTTAATGCTAAATGTGAATATGCATTTCTACTAAAAAAACTAGTCATATACCCTTAGGTGCAACTTTTGATTTTTATATTAATTTCTTTGTAAATGTACTTTTAATATTGAACAACATTGGACATGTGTGGTATTGGTTCTTCTAAGATGTGGATTTTTCATACTTTTTCTAAATGAAACTTTGCAGGTATTTGAAAAAACAATTTCACCCAATTATGACGCTTGCATGTATTTTCACATATGTGTAGTATGTAATAAGGTCAATTATACAAAATTATGCAGAAATATACAAAATCTAAAGCTTATGCCTCCCTCCTTCAAGTTGACTTATGTGTGAGTAGAACTTGACTTACCTAGCAATAACCAGAGCCAGAATAAATTGTAAATGGACCGCAAATTCTTGTTATGGATTATACTATATTGTAATATATATCTACTTTTGAATAATGCAGCACTGGCGGCTAGGACTGAAACGGTTGCTAAGGTGAATGAGATCTTCCCAGCACCACTCATGTCACATGTAATGAGAGTCTAATATTGAGGAGAATTTTAGATTAAATTACAGTCAGCCTGGATGATGAAGATGATCACAAGGTATCCTGTGACATCATTCACCACAACATCATGTATCTAGTAACTGCTAATCAAATTTTCAGAGGTCGTTGAACATGTTTAACACACAAACTGTCCAGCTTAAAGTAAAGTCAAAAATGTACGTGGTCTTACAGATCTTTTATTTTATTCGGCAATAGGAAAGTTGATTATAAATTAAAACTGCATTTAATCAAGTCCGTTAATTGTGGTTTGACATTATGGTCACAATAAGGAGTAAATGTGATCATGTAACCTCAACATATAGATCTTGGTTAAAGGATAAGATTGTAAATTCAAAGATTATAATTTTGCTAAATCTCTTGATTTACATCCCATATCATACATGACCGTTCATCTCCTATCAGTTTTAAGGTGTCTGGTCCACACGTACTGGTACGCACTTGTTCTGACCTCAAAAAGTGCAGCGACACGCATTCGCAGTATGTGCAGAATAGTGCTTTGAAGCCAAAAAATGTCCTTTTCCCCCCCATTTTTCGTGAACAATAGGTTAGTCATTTTGTTAATTGACAGAACATACTTTTGCACAAATTTTGTTGAAAAATTGACACAAAAATTCAGTGGGACGTTTTTGAATCAACACTTAATAATGGGGTTTGGATAATCTGCGAGTTGCGAGTTGCGAGTTGCAAGTTGCGAGTTGAATCTGCGAGTTGCGAGTTAAATATTGCGAGTTGAGAGTTGCGAGTTGATTCTGCGAGTTGCGAGTTAAATATTGCGAGTTGCGAGTTGAAATCTGCGAGTTGGAATTTGCGAGTTAAAAAGTGCGAGTTGCGAGTTATTTACCAATGCGAATTGATACTGCGAATTGCGAGTTGGCCTTTGCGAGTTAAGTTGCATATACTATTAACATAATCATTCAACATTTTTCCATTGATAAGTCTAGACTTAATTGGCATAATTGCAGGTTGTGGAGAGCGGTGAAATGGTTATATGCATATTGGACATTGGACAATCAAGTTAACAAAACAAACTAGAGTTTCTATGTCTCAGACAATATATTACCCTCACGATAGAAAAAAACTAGAGTTACTGTGCCCCAGACAACAATATATCATCCTCAATATATAAACAAACTAGAGTTATTGTGCCCCAGAAATCAATATCACCTACTTCAAGTTCATGTGCCCTTGACATCAATATGAAAAATAAGATAAAAAAGTATAAGTTCTTAAATAATAATAATAATAATAATAATACCTTTTTGGACAGAATAAGGAAAAATGAAAATATCCAAAAAATCAAATTTGCCCTATAGCTGACAAACCTTAAATAATGTGCCAGTATACTGCAGATTTGACTAATTTGATTGATTTGATAAGATAGCAAATATCTGATTTTTGAAGAGTTTCAAAAATATAACATCAAAATTGCCCTCTAGCCTGAAAAACCTATGGATAACTTTTTCACACCCAGAATAAATAATGATAAAAATAAATATGTGCAAAATGTCTAATTTTAAAGATGTTGTCAAAAATCAATTATGCAATCTATTTTGGGAGGTCAGAGTGGATGAGATATTGTAGTCTATTGCCTAGATGTTGGCTTATTCCATGTTACACCATTGACTCAGAGCTGATTTGATTCACCATAACTCTTCACTCTGAGAAAGTACTGATATATAGCTGCACTCTATAGACCACTTAGTGCCAACTGTGATGCCATCAGCTACTCAATCCCCATCATAAGGAATGGCTTGGCAGTCATAGCAGTCATACCACCGACATTGCTAGATGCCAAACTCTTAACAAAGCTTGTATTGTGGCATAACCACCTAGAGAAGATCAAATCCTGGAAAGAATTAAAGACCAACATTAAACCTATACCACAGCAATAGAAAAATCCCAGAAATTCTGTCTGCAAAGTGTCAGCACAATAATGCACAATTAGAAGGCGAGCTGAGGTGATAGGGTTTTACGATTTAGTGTCATAACAGTTTTTTTATACAATTTCAATATCGGTGCATATTTTATCACTAGTAAAGTTATTGAAGCGGCCATAATCTGGGAAATGTTCTCCTTTCAAAAATGTTGTTTGGGTTCAGAGCACATCACAGCACAACTGCTATCTTTCCAACTCATGCTCAAGGGCCCCCCTTAACCTCGGGCCTATGGTTGAGGGTGATATATTGTTGTCTGGGGCACAGTGAATCGTGTTTGTTTTTAACTTCTTGTGATATATATTGTTGTCTGGGACACAGTAACTCTAGTTTGTTTTGTTAACTTGATTGTCCAATGTCCAATATGGATATCAAACCAATTTCACCGCCCTCCACAACCTGCAATTATGCCAATATATTACAAGACTTATCAATGAAAAATTGTTGTATGATATATGCTAATAGTGTATGCAACTTAACTTGCAAAGGCCAACTCGCAACTCGCAGTATTAACTCGCAGATTTGAACTCGCAGTGGTAAATAACTCGCAACTCGCACTTTTTAACTCGCAGATTTCAACTCGCAACTCGCAATATTTAACTCGCAACTCGCAGAATCAACTCGCAACTCTCAACTCGCAATATTTAACTCGCAACTCGCAGATTCAACTCGCACTCGCAACTCTCAACTCGCAACTCGCAAAATACATTGACCCTAATAATGTTATATTTGCCATATTTCCCATAGACCCCTGTACTAATTTTTCCCAAAAAGCTCAAAAGGTGCTATTTTTAAACTGACTCGCATGCAAAAACAATTCGGGTGACCCCAAATTTTTATTTTAAAAATCGGTTCTACATCGATAAAATATTATCCATGCCAAGTTTTACCTGCAAATTTCAGTCAGATCTATCATGGACCAGACACCTTAATTAAATGCAGGTGCTTGCCATTTTCAGTTTTTCAAATATTTTCAAAGACCACATTATAAAGATTAAAAAGACAAGTCATTGAACTTCACTTGACTTTAAGAAGTCAATTTATGGTCCACCAAAGGTTGTCATGGTATTGAAAGGTTAACCTGAGATAACCATAAGAGTACAAAACAAGGTTTGCTGCATTTATGGCTGGTTCGAGTTGAATTGACACATATTCAATTTCCCTGCTTATGTTTCATTTACATGTATCGCCTGGATAAAAAAACACCCTGCATGGAAACTACATATAAAATAAGTAAATAAGAATATTTAAGTTGCTTAAATTAAGGAAGAC
>JXSR01S047480.1:27279-56421 GCA_000969725.1 Ophiothrix spiculata
ATTCCTTAAACCTCTTCAGCCTGTTTTCCTGAAACCTCTTCAGCCTGTCTTTAATAATAATAGCATAAATTGAAGTTTCCTGAAACCTTTCAGCCCAGCTGTTCCTAACAATAACTGAAGTGCACATTTCCTGAAACCTTTTTAGCTTGTCTGTTCTTAATGATAAAATGAAATTCACGTTTCCTGAAACCTCTTCAACCTATTCTAAATAATAACCAAAATTGAAGTTTCCTGAAACCCCTTCATTCTCATATTAATTATAAATATTGAGGTTTCCAGCAAGGCCCAAAAGCATTTTGGTCAGTAGGTTGATATTTTTTTCTTTTTTTTTGAAATAATAAATTGTCAGTCATACATATTAAATATTATATCTCAACACACTTGTATCTAATATGCCCATATGACAAATTGTGTATGCACAAATCACTTTATTTTCATCTGTTTGGGGCTTTGGAAACACCAACCTCAGCTATACAGATTTCTCAGACACATCCAAATTCATAAACAACCCCTTAAATGTCTGTTCAAGGTCCACAGTGGACACCTTGCTTCAAAGCATTGTAGATCCTTGAACAGCTGTGTACAAAACGGTATAGGCCCTACCTGTAACTTACTGTAAGCCGCCATGTTGCTTTTGAATTCTACCAGCAGGTTCATGCCTAAATATTTATCGCGCAACATAAGTAAACACCAAATAAAAAATATTTTATCATATTTTTATTCAAAACACATACAAGATTTTAAAATATTTGATTTTGTACAATCAAATTAAATTAAATGTATTTTTTAATGTATTATTAATATTTTGCATTTTAACTGGTTGTTTTTACCCTAAGTGTGCACAAATTGCCCGTTGAAAACCTAGTGTCTGTCAAACGCATTCAGACACAATCTCTCAGACACAGAGTGCAGATAGGCAAATTTGCTACTATATACGGGGTATTATATATCAAGTTTTCAGCTTTTTTTTTTCAACAGTTTTAAAACAACATTTTACAGAAAGAAAAAGATTAACACCCATGAACTTCAAAAATAACAAATTGCAAATTTTGATTCTTAAAAAACCTTGCAACCAAATTAAATTTCAATTTTTTGGGTCACTTTGGAATGGGCAACCAAACAATTTTTTAAATATTTTTGACCTATTCCGTTCAGCTTGCCCTTAATAGTAACCTAAATGTCTTAATGATCACAACCTAATGTGCAGTTTCCTGAAACCCCTTCAACCTCATATTAATTACCTAAATTGGAGTTTTGAAACCCCTTTAGCGTGTTTTTAGTAATAGCATTAAATCGAAGTTTTCTGAAACCCCTATAGCCTGTTCTTAGTTAGAGCATGAACTGAAGTTTTCGAAACCCCAGAGCCTGTTCTTATTAAGAACATAAACTAAAGTTTCATGTAACCCTTCAGCCTGTCCTTAATACAAGCATAAATTAGACATTCCTGAAACTCCTTCAGCCTGTCCTTAATTAAAACACATATTGAAGTTTAATGAAACCCAGCTTCAGCCTGACCGTAATAGGAGCAAAAATTGAAATTCCCTAGTTAGAGCATGAACTGAAGTTTTCGAAACCCCAGAGCCTGTCCTTAATAATAGCATAAATTGATGTTTCCTGGAACCCTTTTGCCTTTCCTTAATAACAGCATAAATTGAAGTTTCCTGAAACCCCTTCACCTTATCCTTAATATTTACATAAATTGAAGTTTCCTGAAACCCTTTAGCCTTTCCTCAATTAATCACTTGTCATGTTTATCAAGTTCAAACTATCTACTGATGTTACCACAAGCGAATCACATTCATGCATAATTCAAGTTAATATTCCACATTCTACAATAATTAAATGGTACAGATACGTATCAGAGCTTGTGGACAGACTTGAGACAAATCATTAGCGGAGATGTTTCCAGATTTACAGCAATATTGATGCTGATTATCTGATGAAAACAATACAAAACAAAAAACGGCTTCACCTAATCTGTTATTCGCCAATCAATATAAATTTTTTGGTCTTAAAGGTTTAATACATTGGATATGTCATATGCTTTCTAATGTGATAGATTGAACCATTTGCAAAATGGATATTTAGATTTTGTTTTGTTTCTGTTCTTTATTTCTTCTTTATCTAAGCTGTGTGATCCAATCACATTTTCAACTCCCTTCCATTTTCCCTAATCAAATTGGAGATTTGATACCACAAAAAGATCATATTTTTCTCATACCCACTGTGAAATAGAATTTACTAATCATCCTTTTATTTTGTGTAGTAATGAGTTGATGTAAATAATAAACCCAAACTTGAGATCTGGTTTACCTGCAGTGCAACCCAAATATTGTCATGTTAAATACTGTTGAATTTGAAAAACAAAACTGTATTCCTATCCTTGTCAACATAATAAGGCTTGGAAATTGCATCCAAGCACATAAAGCAATCCTCTCAGACTAAATGCCAAATGTTTTTTTCTTTTGACATAAATCCTGATATTTAAGAGCCACACAAAGAGATGATGAATTACACCCCAGAATCCATCAATCAAACATTAGGGCTCTGTCACACCATGGAAATAATAGAAATTATTTCAATGGTCACACATTAATGTATAGAGCCAAACGTTCAAATACAGTACTAAATCCCATTATTGTTTTATATATTGTTGTTTGTCACGTGTTCGTTAAAATTACATTAAATACGTTATCAATACGGTTGTGTCTGTTATGTATGTGTTCAATTCATTATCCATATGGTAGTGTTTGTTGATACTCGTTCAGCATGTGAACCTTTCTTACGTTTTTGCATGCTTTAGCTCTATACGGTGATGTGTGACCTAGGCCTTTAAACACATAACAGACTTGTTAAAATCTTAGATTGCAATATCATTATCGTGGGATAGTATTATAATAGGGTGCCTCATAAAACATCTATATATAACACAGTTTTGATGGCCATATAGAAAAAACAAAAGAAAAGATTCTTCAAACATATAGTAAATTCTGAATAATTCTTTCTTACAAAATAAGCAAAATTTATGGGTATATCTTCCACCCAAAATAATCTGCTATAGTCAAGTTAGGTCCAGCTATGGGTCTGCATGCATGCACTTTTCAGAAGCTTTTATAAAATTCTGATTGACCAAGTACATCGATGGCTTGTCATTACGACATAGATGAAGTATACTATCCTATTACAAATAAATCATATCACTAACAACATCAACACGGTCCAGATAGGTGTGGATTACAATGTGATGGTAAGGCCCCTAAAAGAGAGATATATGCTTCCAAAGCAATGGAGATAGGTATGGCAAACCATATGGAAAATAATGTAACACCATGTGTTATTTACAAAATGTTGAGTGAGTTGTGTAGGCAACTTAACATGAGGATACCAGATTGGAAGAAAGCCATTATTTATAATGTTCCCTTTCACTATAGCAATTGATATATAAAAATTCAAGCTCATTGTTAACCATTCAATATGAGAAAAATGTTAGTAGAATAAACTATTACTGAGTTATCATATTTAATCATCAAGGTTTTCATCAGCTATCATCATTGCTAGAAGATATCATATTTGGCAGCAGATTTTCTGTTGTAAACGTTGATCGCCTTGATAAACATCAACAAGTAAGGGGCAATTTTAAAGCTTAGGAAATGCTGTAACATATGAAATTGTAAAATTAAAATTAATATCATCTGCAAAGTCCAGCCTTTCCGGGAGAGCCATCACATAATATCCATACTACATCACTATGTGTGTACCATCCCCATCAGATATATCTTTAATGAGTCTCACCATGTAGACATCTAAATGACATTGACAAATCTAACACATTGCCCTGGAGATTTATTTCTGACATTACATCTGATCATACCGAGAACAACTCATGGCCACGGAATTATAAATGGGGCAATTTAGTATGAAATTACTCCATTTGACAAATAGAGTTCATTGGCCACAAATGGCAGTAGAAGCCTAGGAATTTAGAGGGGTGGAGGATGAAAAGACGGTGTGTAAGAACTTGTGGTAGAACCCTAAAATTTGACAGACTGGGATTTAAAGGTCATGTGTAAAGGGGGGGGGGGGTATCTTGAGGGCTCATGTGTTCCTTCCTCCCTACATTCAGAAGTTACAAAATATGCTATTTATTTGAGCAATTTGTTGTCTACTCTTTGCAAGAGTATCCCCTGTCAAATTGATCATTCCACAACTATGATTAGACAGTTTTTATGGCTAATATACTTTAAAATTCTAGGAAAAAGTATACTTTAGGTTCCATCCAAACCTTAACCCTAACCCTAAAACTAACCCTAACCATAAATCCTAATCCTAAAATGTTGGTCCAGAAAAGGTTTTCTCTGAAAATTAAATAAGTTTTCTGAGAATCAAACAATATGAATCAAAATAAAACAACAATTAAACATACCATCATACATTTTAAATCTTGAGTGAAATTCTAATGATAATGAAAATAGATGGTAGAATCCCTGTTAATGTACAATCACTATTTTGCATGGCAATACTACCAAGACAGCCGATTGACATGAAAATGCACATTATATTTTTATCACAGAAAAGAACACAGAATTTAACTTTTAGAAAACAGAAATTTGCCAGCCTAATTAAGGTCTACTGTTAGT
Organism: Ophiothrix spiculata; assembly: GCA_000969725.1. Taxonomy (NCBI): domain Eukaryota; kingdom Metazoa; phylum Echinodermata; class Ophiuroidea; order Amphilepidida; family Ophiotrichidae; genus Ophiothrix; species Ophiothrix spiculata. Next base: position 31,917 of record JXSR01S047480.1, read on the forward strand.
TTAAGACCACGCAACTAGTGTATATCTTCCTTAATGGATATGATACAAGACAACAATTTTTCAGCAACAGTGATAATGATGAAATATTTGTTTAAAAACATACCGTAGTTAAACAGTATCAACCTTGGTACTCAGAATTAGACTGTTGAGGATGGTAATGTGGTATTACCGAAATATACGAAATAAAAAGTGAGTGTAATTGCTCAATTTTAAACCATTTTTAAGTATCTACCTTCTATCACAGTTCAATTACTATTTGATTGATTTATTGGTATAATTGTATAGTCTTACTTGTGATTAAGATGAACTCAACATTAAAACACCTGACAACCATGAAAGTCATTAGTTATCTATACTCATGGGTCATGGGCCGGCTTGCTCCATATCAGCTGCAAGTAGATTGCAAAGTAATTAGCCATAAAATAATCATCGCACTGTGAGTGATTATGAGCTACTTCTTTATAAATTACACTGAGAAGCCTTGCTCTATTGTGTAGTGACTTGTTAATTTTAATGAAATCATCTCAGGATTAACGAGCTTGTCATGCCAGTGTTGCATTTTGCTTTTAATATACTATAGCAATTAGAAAATTTTATAAATGATTTGCGGCTAAGTTTAATTGCCAGATATTCAGTGGACTGCCTTATATTTTGATCTGTAAATGGAGAATTGAGAAAGAAATTGTTACATCATTCGAAAGCTGAGATTATAGAAAATAAAAAAAATAAAAAGCTAAATTTGTGACTTTCTATTCATTTTGCCGGAGCACTCCTCAATACATTCTTCATAATATCTTACTTTGTGGACCTTAAATATAATTCCTAAAAGAGTAATGTAAAAATAATGGTCACAAATTCAAAGAATTGAAAAATAAAGGAAGTTTATTTTTATGCAAACCCCTATTTGAGTGAATAAACTATGCCATATTGTATTTATGGTTGCTTGTCTAATTGTTTTTGGATGTATTCATATGATGATAGACTGGATAAAAATTGTAAATAAAAAATAAAATTAAGAAAATATATACCTCTGCATATTGAAGCAATTTATTAGCAAATTTTTCAAACCATATGTGGAGATTACAACAAACCTCATGGGACACCAGGTCAATTAAACTGTGTTAATCAGCCATTGAAAGTACAGAAAAAGCATTACGTTTGGTTTATGAACATCTTGTAAGAAGATAAAATGCTGTTAAAAAAAAAAAAAAAACTTTTTGTCTTGGAAATTCCACTCTTGTACTCTTAAACCTCTTGCAACTGTTCTTAAAATTGAAGAAACAAAAATGTTATTTGCAAAAATGTTATTTGCAAAAACAGAACCATTCTGCATTACATCATATTTTTGGGGCCACTTGTGATGCTTTACAAACCATTTTTGTGTCTTCAGAGAATCTGATAAGGTTTTTCAGGGAGGACAACTTAAGAACCTTTTTCGAACCTTTACATAAAGACCTGATGCTTATTATTTTGTAGACTTTGGTCTGAAGGATCAATTTAATTAGAATATGTAAACAAAATGTTACATTTTGAGTTCATGGAGAAAGTGTTTTTCTCTGAGCAGCTTTTCCAGGTATTTCTGCAAAAGTACAAGATCTTATCTAAAATAATGTAATAATCATGCACGTGTACTTTACTTCATTCTAAGCATATAGCAAAAACAAACCTGTTAAAGTACAATTAATTCTCTGATGATATTTGTTTACTGGCAACTATGGCATTTTACTTAGGTTAGAATTACCTACAAAGTGCATATGCAAAGGTTTAATATTTACTTTTAAAACACCATTTAGAGGGGGGAAATGTGGTCAGATCATATGGAATTATAGTCAGAAAGGTTTATCAGCCTAAGTAGTGCACAATATAAATCACATGTATTTTTATATTACAAAGGTTACCTATCATGATAAAGATTTTCACTATTCATCTACTGCTAATAAAGATATGACATCCTAACTGTGAATTTATCACTATTACTTTGTACTCCCGATAAGAGTATTGATAACATTGTATATACATTGCTATCTGCTGATAAGAATACCGATGTCACACTACCTTGCTATCTTCCTCTGATAAGAATCCTGAAGCCTTACATTGTTATCTACTGTTGTTTAGAGTACTAATGTTACACATAATTGCTATCTACTGAGTACTGAATCTGATGCTTCACTACATAGCTATCTACTGCTGATAAGAGTACTAACCCAACAGGCACGTTCAACGTTGAAATTTCAACTTCCAGGGTTGAAAAGTGAGAAAATATTTCAGCCTAAAAATTACTTTTACATACTATTTATTTTTAGGTTTTGAACATGACCCAAATGTAATTTCCATTTGTACTGTAGTAAATAACATAAGGGTCACAATTCTCTTGTATTAATTTTAAAATCTATCTGAATAATAAACAAAACAAGGAATAATTCATTAAAAATAGTTGATTGGATATAAAAGAATATGAAGACTTCTAATCCTTAAGAGAGATATGCCATAAAAGGTGACCTAATGTATAAATCCCCTCTCATTCAAATTCATGTCATATAAAAGTACATGTACTATCATTTATATTAGGAGATTTTTTGCTATGAAAGCTGTATGAAAGAATTGTGCCACCTACTTTCAAATGTAATGTAAACATTTTGTTTTACTAACGAGCATAAAATACAAAATTTCTAATTTAAGAATGCCTGACAGCCAAGAAAGGTAAACTCGTATAACACATTTCATATTTTCTGTACAATTCTATAAATGTTTTACAGCCAAGGTGCCAGCTATTTACCAAAATTAGGTCAAGAAGATAGATTTACAAACATCACGATTACAAGTCCCCTTGGCACAAGTTTTCCAAATTCAAGTGGTTTGTAGAAGTGTAATGTTCCTACAATAGCTGCCATATTTAGACTTTCATTATAGGTGTTATAAAATGTGTACTGAACATGTATAAAGCAGATGTTTTCAAAATATAGGTCACAATCCAAATAGGAATTGAGTTCTTTACTTCAGCAAAGATAAGCTAATAAAGTCACAAATGTGGTTTATTTTGCTGTAGAAATCATCTTATCGTACCAATTATGTCAGCATATTGGAGAAAAATATTTAACAACACATTGTAGCTGTTACCTTGTACATAGGACATTACCTTAACCCAAACCGAAAAAAAAGAACAAAATCTCAATCTGCCAAGTAAGAAAATGTCCAAATAGTTAGTAATGATCAAGAATCACTTGGCAGCACATGCTCCGTGGTTTGACATAGTGACAATGGGATTGGGGTGCAAGAGGTCCCTGGTGCGATTCCAGGCAGATACCAGTTATTTTTTACTTGAAGATTTCTGAATAATAAATTAATGTTTTAAAGATTTGACTCAACAGCTATACACTCTTAAAAATTTGTTACTCTGTTGAGTAAAAATTTACTCAACGGTCACAGCTCATTGCTGAGTAAAATCTTACTCAACATTGAGTTAAATCTTGCTCGGTTGAGTCAATATTACTCAACGTTGAGCACATCTTACTCAATGTTGAGTGAAGTTTTCCCAATGTTGAGTAGGATTTTACTCAACAAAATGAGCTGTGACCATTGAGTAAATTTTTAAGAGTGTAGCAGCTTTCATCACATCTGTACATACATAAGCCACTACATAAAAAGTACCTGTCATATTTTATGTTGTATTTACAGAACAAATAACTGAGTGTAGAAGTTCTTATAGATAAACAAATCTCTTGAAAAAAGAATACTTGAAATTAAACATTTTGATTTGCTTAATCAGCACAAACACCTGCCATATTCTATCACAAAACACTTGGCAGTAATCAAAAATACAGCATATTTTCCAAACTTTTCTAGAATTCCTTTAAGTATTGAACATATTTTGTATTTTATCATGTACCACTTTACACCTAGCATTAATTTGTAGATAGGCTATATTATTTGAAATGAGAATTGTGAAGCATTTGGCATGTTTTAGAATGGTTGTAATATTACTATAAATAAAAATTGTTATATTGTGTATAGAATATATTATTTAAAGATACGCTATACCAGTACTTCTATCAACTCGTAAATATCAAGATTTCTATTAGCTAACCAACATTGGGTTTTCTATGCACATATTCAATGGAAGCTATTTTTCAGGGTGCTTTCATTTGTAACATTCTTAAAAATTGCACTAAAATGCTTTATAAAACAATAATCTATACTCTATAAACCTTGAAGTATATAGTAAGCAGCCGATTAAAGCACACAAATCAATATGACCATACGAGGGGGAAATTGAATCATAAAAATGTAACTTAGAATCTTGCTGAATATTCAAATTAACTTATATTTAAGGTTTGTCCATGTAAACTGGTCAAAATAATACCAAAATCATGAAATATTTATGCATTGAAAGTATTAATACTCAATGATTTGGTCTTAATCATTTCTAATCAGTTATTGCAAGTCTCTTACACAAAACAAAAACACCAGTTCACAATGTTGTAGAATACCAGGGATATGCTATGGGTCTTTTAACAGAGTCTGATTGCTTACTTTATACTTTAAGGTTATAGAGTATATATATATGAATAAGTGTACAAATCATGGTCATAATAATTAAATGAAAAACTCCTAATCAGAGTCTCTGCAACCTGCCTACTGCTTTGTCATACACAGACACATTATACCATAATAGTATCTGACGTAAATTCACAGCACCACCTTTAAAATAGGAATTCTATAAAGCATTTCAATGTTTTCAATGTTTCAAGTGTTTCTAACTTCTTCATGAAGGGCAAACGTATTACTACATTTCAGAAAGTGTGTAGTTAAAGGTGTGTATTCCGGTCACTTTCACTCAAAAATCAAATTGGGAGATTTTGATACCAGATGAAAGCTCTTATTTTTCTCATAACCCATGTAAATTTTCACAACCATATTATGTTTCGTTGAGAAGACATGGTAAAAAAAGTGCTGAATTACCGGAACATTTTCTTGACAAGAATAAATATCCTATTTGCCTGTTGCATTAATTTGGCTCAAGGTATACAAATGAAACTTGACAATCGCTTTATTGATGAAACTTCATTCAAAAATGGAAAAAGTATATGTTCAATTTTTCGATCGGAATACCTTTTAAATTGGATGAGCCTTGCTCACGTTTTGGTCTTTGTTATACAGCAAATGCTTGAAATCTCAAAATAGAATAACCCTGTGGGGGAACACGTCAGAAATAAATAATTTACACCACTTCCTTCTGCAAGTATATTACATATATGGCCATTCATCTCAAAGCAGCCGTTAATGCAGCCCCTTGTCATTTTCAATTTTTTCAAACATTTGCACAGACAATGTAATCATTGTTATAAGGATCAAAATGACACCTCATTGAACTTCAGTCAAGTCAGGTGAACTGAAATAAGCTTTCAAAGATCAGTAAGCCCTATGTTTTCTGTTGATGGTCCTCAGAATAAACAGACACATTTCATATTTCTGATCATTTTCTTGAATTTTCTTGAACTGAATTTTTGCAATTGTTTTGAAATATAAGAATTGCAAATCTGTCAAAAAATCAATTTTGACAAATTACAACCTTCACACATATCTTTTTACCTGTAGCACAAAATGAAGATTGCTGCATTTACACTGGTCCAAAATGAACAAGCACATACATGACATATAGGTCTATGGTTGTAAAAAATGAATGCCAGAAAAGAGATGATGGATTGTGTTATCTTGTTTATATGACTTTTATTTGCAAGATATAAGTGGATGGAATTCTAAATTCTCACATGAGTTCAAAACATGACCCAAATATTCACTACAATACATTTGAGTATTCTATTTGAATATAAACGGATGTTTTTACTGGGGATACAAGTTTTTATTGCAGTATTCTCAATCCTTAAATTTCATTGGTGTAAAAAAATCTATGTTGTGTAATTTTCATTCAAGTAGAGGTGAAAAATTGTTGTTTCTTATCCCCGGCTGGCTTAGATGATTATCACTTGGTAGATAAAAATACAACAATTTCATTGGTTGAGGTAATACTTAATCGAAGTTGTCCAACTCACTTGGCTGCGCCTCGTGAGTGCGGACAACTCCAACTTCAGAACGCGGTGCATTATTGTTGTACAATTTCACTCGCGTCAAGTAATACGCATTATTTAATCTATAATTAATAGCAAGCATTACCTCACTAGTTTTATTTGACAAGGAGTTTCCTCCAAAGAATTTCCTAAAAATTAGTATTTAGTATTTGATAGTTTAAATTGTAATGATAACAACAAATATTAAATAAAAACAATTATGATAGGTCACCATTCTTGTTTTTGAGATACATGCATTTCAGAAACAACTATTTTCCTCAAACATTACGATTTACTAATTAAAGTAATAAGGAAAGCTAATAAAGGCTAATAAGGCTTGCCATTTTTTCCCCATTATTTTTTCTACACTAGGCTAATGTTGTTATCCTCCGTACATTAAGCTGACTTACTTTGTTTTTCTTTATTGCACTCTTAAGTAACCTTCTGTATAAAATTCTATCCTTGATGTGTTTTGTACCTTGTCTGTTGGATCTTCTTTTTAACAGTTTTTTTCAAGACATTTTGGTTATGTAGAGGGCAAAAAATCGAGCATAATTGCCTGCATATATATTATGCAGTAATGTGGGTTATGTATGTTTAACCAAGCATGTTTTTTTTCATAACAATGCGAAATCATGGCTGGTTAAGCAATACAAAATTAAATGATGAGAGCACCACTATCTTGAGTAGAAGCTTTTTGGATAGGTTTTTAAATGATGAGAGATTTGTCAATATTAAATAAAAACATCAACTGTGTTAGTGTAAAACAGACTTTATCACAGCTGAATATTGCTTACTGGAGGACAAAAGTTCATGTATAAACTTGGAGGGTTGAGAAGATCAGGGCCTTATTTGCATTTCAAGAATCTTGATAAGTCTTTCCCGATAAATGATCTTGCACACATTTTGTAATAGACCAAAAACACCGGCAGGTCTTGATACCTTTTGACCTACGGATTGTTGCGTTGCAAATGCAACCTTTTTATACATTTATCTTAAAAGCTTTTAAAATATATCTTTTTGTTTTACCTGGAAATTAAAGAGTATAGTGAAAACTGGATAATAACATTAAATCAAAACTGTGTTAGTGTAAAACAGACTTTGTCACAGCTGAATATTGTTGCTCATGTCGCCCTCACCTTCCTTAGCATTCCTTTGTATTTTGTGAACAAACACGCATGTGGATTCATCATTACAGGCATGGCTTGCTCTCAGCATCTATTACACCTTGGTGTTTATATTGGGTATACCACGGATGAGATCTAAACACAACACAGCCTGGGTGTGAAATGTGTCTGATATAACCGGGGACTGGTCCGCTTACTAGAGGACAAAAGTTCATGTATAGTCTTCAAAATAAGATATTGAGGGTTGAGAGCCTCAAGGCTGTATTTGCATTTCAACAATCCTGAGAACAAAAGATTTCAAGACCTGATGGGTCTTTCCTGATGAATGATCTTGCACACATTTTGTAATAGACCAAAAACACCATCAGGTCTGGACACCTTTTAATCTAGGGATTAATTGTTGCCTTGCAAATAGACCTTGTCTATACATTTATCTTGAAAGCATGTAAAATACATCCTTTTGTTTTACCTGGAAATTAAAGAGTATAGCGAAAACTGGATAAAAATATTAAACTAAAACTGTGTTAGTGTAAAACAGTATCTGAATTGTGAGTTCCACCGAACTGTCATGAGTAGACAGCTTTTTGGATAGCTTTTTAAATGATGAGGGTTGTGTCAATATTAGATATAAACATCAACTGTGTTAGTGTAAAAAAGACTTTATCACAGCTGAATATTTCTCATGCTGCTCTTGACACCTTTTGACCTGTCATGAGTAGACAGCTTTTTGGATAGCTTTTTAAATGATGAGAGTTTTGTCAATATTAGATATAAACATCAACTGTGTTAGTGTAAAAAAGACTTTATCACAGCTGAATATTTCTCATGCTGCTCTTGACACCTTTTGACCTTTTATACATTTATCTTAAAAGCATGTAAAATACATCTTTTTGTTTTACCTGGAAATTAAAGAGTATAGTGAAAATTGGATAAAAACGTTAAACCAAAACTGTGTTAGTGTAAAACAGATATTGTCACAGCTGAATATTGCTCATGCCGTCCTCACCTTTCTGAGCATTCCTTTGTATTTTGTGAACAAACACGCATGTGGATTCATCATTACAGGCATGGCTTGCTCTCAGCATCTATTACACCTTGGTGTTTATATTGGGTATACCATGGATGAGATATAAACACAACACAGCCTGGGTGTGAAATGTGTCTAATATAACCGGGGACTGCTACGAATATTAGATGACAATAGTTATACTTAATATAAACGTCACAATCAGCTGTATGTTACTGCATCTGTCTGTAAAAGCCATTGACAAACTGGAACCTTGGATTGGTTGAAATTTTAATTATTGTATATGACAATTATATTCAAGTCCAAAGTTTTTTTTTTTCAAAAAGAGAGTTATTTACAGAATACTTGCTTATAGATAAGGCTACGTTTATAAAAGAATAATCCAAGACCATGATATGGCTGCATGTACATTACGTGCATAATATCATGTTTGGACCATATATTTTGCATCATTTTGAGCGTTAGAAAGTTTGGTTGGAATTAAATTGACCTCAATAATGTCTCATTCTTCTTCTTCCATAGAAGTGCGGACTCATATAATTGAGGATGAAACGCACTGTGTGGTGTGCACGAGTCGGAAGTCGACGCATGAATCCAATATCAGGTGCAAAACTATATACAAGTGCGAGTAAAAAAAGCAGAAGGCTGAACTACTTCTGTAGGGAGTCCCTCAAGACATCCTTGAAGCTGTCGAGGGACTTGCAATCTGCAGGATCCATGTGAAGACAGTTCCATTCCCTGATGGTACGGGGGAAGAAGGACTTGCTGTAGGATGTGATGCTGGTATGAGGTATTGCAAACCTGGATGAGTGGCCTCTGGTAGTGGTTGAAAGTGGCGTAAGATGGAGCTTCCATGGTATATCCACAAGTCCATAGCGTATCTTGTACAGCATGCATAAGCGATTAAGTGTGCGTCTGTCCTGAAGAGTTGTCCAGTTGAGTTCTTGGAGCATTGTAGTCACACTGCTTGATTTGTCATAGTCGTTGGTGACGAAGCGAGCAGATGTACGCTGTATTTGTTACATCTTCTTCACATTCCTCTGGGTGTGTGGATCCCATGCAGAGGATCCATATTCCAAGGTTGGTCTCACAAAGGTAGTGAAGGCTGCCTCTTTAACTTTCCGACTGCAGTGGGATATGTTGCTTGCTAAGAAAGATCTTACTCTCTTGCTTCATTTAATATCTTCATGCTCCACATGTGCTTATTTCATCCTGACCCAATTATTAACCCTCTCAATGCAGGGCTGATTTAAGGGTTATTCATAAAATTCCTTCACACTTTTTATGTGTAAATGTATATTACACTTAAACTTGTGAGTTAAAATTTCAAATTAAGCAATTCCCTTCTATCACAGGCTAAATTTTTGGTATGATAGATTGCACTCTTTTGATTTGCTCATAAACTTTGATGTTTGGCATAAAAATATTGAAACAAATTCCAAAGCAATAATTAAAGTTAAAATTTTTCACTCATACTTCTATATTTTTTTTAATGCAAATTGTGTGAAGTTTACAATATTTGCTGCCAGAATATCAATGTCATTTATAGCTACAGTTCTGTTTCATGAGCAAGACAGCTGAATATCATGTTTACTTACACATGTCAGAATATCACAATTTTGTGGCATACATAAGGAATAGAGTCTCTAGTTTATACATAAATCTCAACTAGTGATTTCACATCCATGATAAAGTTCAAAATGGCGTCAACAGACTACTTCGAAAAAGTTAACACCTTTTTCACCAACACCTCTATGTTTAACAAGTCGATCGTTTTCAAATTTTGAAAAATAATTGTAGGCTTGATATATCTCACACTCAATTTCTGATGATAGTTTGCGGATATGAGATGTAATATCAAGTAAGTCAATAATTTTGTTGAGAGACTGCTTTTAAATTTCATTATGTGGTGTTGATTTTGAATGATCGTAATGACCTTGCACTTTTTTGCCTGCCAAAGATGGCTTAAAACACGACTGCATTGCCTTTTTTAATATCTATATCCCTTTCTAATGTTAGCATTCACAAAATTAGCGTGTAAATTGAGCATGCCATCAAAGCAAATACTGCCATTTTTATATTAATCAAAATTACGGAATTGTGATGTATTTGTCTTGCATTTCACGTCACTGTTTAAAGGCTGACAGAATGGCTCTGTGGTAGTTACAATACTTTGTCATGCATGACTGAGTTGTGCCAGAAGGCAAGGTTTGAATCCCAACAAATGCAGTGGAAATTAAAATTCTCTTTTCACGATCAAAAATATAATTCAGATTCACATTTGTCTGAACAATCAGCGTTATTCACCCTAAAGATGAATTTTAAAGTTAACCTACAAGATTCATTCAAATTTGCCCTGAAATTTGTCATTTTATGGTCAAGGTTTTTATTATTTGTTACATTTGAGTGTAAAACTTTAATTCTAATTTGAAAGGAATCCCTTTAGTAAGTCACATTTTAGTGTCTTTTGAAAAACTAGCATAAGAGTAAATTCAGGTTTCTCTCCTCCATCCCCATCAGAACTTTGTGTCACTAGCTTTAATGTACAGAGAATTAGAATTGATTGCTCCCAGACACATTGTCATTAACGTGATGTTTGGAAAACAGAAAGGATATTTAAATTCAGTCAGATGTCATTACCTGTCACAAACATCTTAATTTAAATGAAGAAGCAAACAGTACATTCATTTCACACTTTTCTATATTCAAGGGGTTTGAACCTTAAGGCCTTTCCATTATGAAGATTATGTGTACAATATACAGTTACATACTCAACATCCATGCTCATAAGCTTGCTATTGACTCAATACAACTTCTGCTCCACAAACTACAAATGCAGTATGTGTATTGCAGATATATTGCAAGTTACTTCCTTTTCTCTTAGTGAAATCCTGCAGAAATGAGCAGATGATCAAATTCTCTTTCATCTACTCTATCAAATACATGTACAATTTTACGTACAACTTTTTTGCATGGGAATGAATTTAAGTGAAATGTTATGTTTAAAAGAAGTATCTGCTGTGCTTTGTAAATACACATACTGTGTTTTTTACTTTGTTGGGCAGATTTTCAGTTCCACCAAATCCATGGATTATATTTACAAATGCTTTGAGATATTTTCATTGTCAACGAAAGACAGAGAAATCTTCTAGAAATTTGAGCAATACAATGCATGCCCAAATAGAAATTGCCATCACAACTTAATTACTTACCAAATGAATTCTAAACAAGAGGATTTAGTACAAATCTTCCCTGATCATGTCTCCATTCAAATACAAAGAAATTGGCAGCCCTATCTGACAGATTCAATTAATTTACAACTGAAATCAAAACACATCCACATGCAGACCTAAGGTATATACAATGAATAAAAACACTCACAAGTAATTTAGGGGCATTTTTGAAATGTTTCAGGCATTTAGTTTGCATTTTCGTTTATTACATACATATTTATCACAAGATTAAGGCTGATTGTGTATAATGAGTGATTCTGAAAATAAAACAGCCACCATCAACATACATTCAAAGGTGGTATTTTGGGTCGGGCTTCAATTATCTTTTGCAAACAACTTAAATATATGAGAAATCCCTTATTAGCAGTTGTTAATTCTCCTAGTCCTGTTATTATGACAAACATAATTTATGCATAAAAATTTAGTTGTAGTCTTGGCCCTGTATTTATGACTCTGTAATCTGGTAGTAGTATTGTATAAGGTAGCACTATCCTAAATAAGATTGCGTCGGGCCCACCCTGTATAATTTCCATGTTTTTATTTGACAAAGCCAAAGGTGGAATAGAACCTTAAAATAATTGATCAGAAAAGGATTATAATAAAACCAAGATATGACTTTTTTTGTAGCTCATTGTGTTGACAGACTATTTATTAAGGAATGTTGAAAAAAGACTTAAGGGTTTCATTCTATGTTTATTTAAAATTTTGAAAATTTCTCTCCCCTAGGAACACTGAAGAAATTTGAGAGTTGACAAAATTATCTGGTACATACATCGGGGTTTTCGAGTGACCGGGGCAGAAAAACGAGCTGGGCTACAACCATTTTGTTCAAGATTTTTTGAAAGAACCAACCTTAAACTTCACGATAAATGGCAGATGGACTCAATAGAATTGCTAATAAGCGAGATGCAGACTTTTTTGTAAGGGCCTATTTACACATAAATAAATAGGAAATGGAATTACAATAGTGCACCCTATAAACTACTTCATTTTTTGGACAATATATCCATATCTCTAGTTGTCAATATCAGATGACAAAGTTCTCTGAATCAAGCTACAAATGACTAACCAATTTGACTGAATTAGCTTTCAATTACGACTGATTTCCAAAGATTTGTCTGCAACCAAAAGTGTACAAGATATAGTCAGAAAAGATGAAATTGACAACAATTAAAAAAAAAAGAATGAGGAACATAGAAACTGGGCAACAAAGGTTGCTTCATAATACAACTGGAAGATACATTAAATAGTTTGTATATTCCACAAATCTGTGAGCTTAGTTGATACTCAAGCAATAAAACAATGCCTATAAATAAAACTAGTGTAAACATGATAGAGATAGCCTCAAGTTTGAGGCAAACTAATTAAGTAGTCTACATGTTTGGCACATTCTCTTAACACATTTGTAAAGTATGTTAGAAATTTGACAAAACTGCTGCTGAAACTAAACACCCAAGCACCTAGTATCACACATTATCAACTAGGCCAGCTATGAATAGTCTAGTTTTAAGGCATTAATTATTTCCTTTCTACACTGAGCTTAGCCTAAATCATGAAGAAGGAACCTACAATTCTTTCATATATTGTGTTACCTTTTCTGATTTTCATCCTGTAGGGCTTCCGTTAGAATGTTTATTGTACTGGTTCACTCCTCAAAACAACTTGGCATAGTTTGCTATCATCTCCTCAGATAATATACAATTAGATATAGTAGTTCAACATAAATCATGCAGCAATTATACATCCATGCTTACACTTATTTTTATCCTGAGAGGGTACCTCATGTGTGATTAAAACATGCTGATCACCAAATGGGCCAGAGAACCAATAAAATAACGTTACATGTAACTTTTTTGCCATTGAAATTTCATAATCTGTGCAACTTCTTCTTCAAAGAAAACCTTACTAGCAAAAACTTTTAATCACACCACTTTTTTCTTATTTCACGATTTCACATCCCAGAATAACTTGGCCATCATATTATATTTCATTGATGTTTTTTTTAGTTTTAGGAAGGTTAACAATCAGTTGATATGGCACAGAGAGATGCAACACCTACAACCTGAAAAAATAAAAAAGAATAGTATAGATGAGGTGAAAACTAATGGTCCACAGATATGCATGAGGGAACAACAAATGATCGCTGCACGTTTCAAAGGCCTTACTTGATTTGGTGTGAAATTTGAAAGCATGTGTCCTTTAATAGTAACACTGGATATGACTGTGCACACTGCCGGGCATGCTTTCATATGTCACCTAATCTACAAAATGAAGCTCTTGCTAGGTTTGGTCACCTCTTTACCGTCCAAAGATTGATTTTTATGTTTAAAAACAATGAGGTTCATATACAAAAAAAAAGAGGTTTAAGCCTCACAATAGTTTAAAGTTACAGCTGTATTGACTTGAATTTCTAGTCAAAGGAAAATATTTTCAATATCAAGTTTAAGTAAATATCTATCAGGTGTACAAACCTTTGTGTGTGTTGTTTTGTGATGCCTCTTCAAACCTTAAAACAACTACATTTTTCCTGTTTGTTTCAAAATTAGGAAAACAAAAATAAACTGTAAATGAAACATGTTCATACCTAAATCAGATAAACCCCACTTAAATTACAAACTTAAATGTTCCACAGATATCTCACACATTTTGCAGTACAGACAAATTTGACGCATATGAGAATTAATCATGTACCACACACACACATTGGAAACCAAGCCTGTCATGAGTAATCTTGCATTCACATTACTATATTATACTTCTCTATTTGCCAACATAAGCAGTTTAAGTAATGAAAGTGACTCAGTCGTTTTTATAACATACTTAATAATAATATAATAATTAATAATAATAATTCAGTGATATATTAAGCGCATTTCCTGTGTTTACATGATCAATGCACTGTACAATTCGCAAATTAAACATGTAAATTTTAAAAATACATTAATATACACCTAATATATAATTTGAAAATATATTAAATGGACGCATAAAAATCTGCACAAATTTATGACAAAAACAGATTCATCAATCATTACCAACATTAATTAAAAAGTTTATCAAAACAAATATGCACATAATTAAAAAAACAAATTGAGGAAAACACCAATAGAACCATGAAAATTATAATACACACTACTGCTGATGCAGGAATTGTTTAAGCTGTTTGATCCTTATGGCATACTGTCTATAATAAGTGCTTAAATGTTGAGTTGTATACCTAAACATTTCATCATTTTGAGTAATTTCCTGCCAAAATGGAGTTTTTAACAAACGAGAAAATATATTTCCTGCCGACAAGGAGTTTTTAACAAAAAAGAAGATTGGTAGATTTTAATAGGTTCATCGTCGGACAAGTTTTGAACTGTCAAGCTTTTGTCAGGAGTAGCTCTGACTTCTTCAGGACAAATATTATAATAAAGACATGTGGGCTGTCACTACCCACTGATGACTCGCATGAGCCATTCACTGAAGGCTGCCCCTTGCCAACAGTGTTAAAAGCAGATCACCTCTTTGAAATTATGGTGGCTCTGAAAAGAGCCTTTCTGAAGGCTGCCCCTTGCCAACAGATTCACACAAAAGCAGGTTGCCCCTAACCTCTTATGTGTTGTTCTTATGAGATATTTGTGGCTCTTAAAAGAGTCTTTCTGAAGGCTGCCCCTTGCCAACAGTTATTTGCACAAAAGTAGGTTGCCCCTATACCTCTAATGTGTGTTCAAATGATAGGCTGCCCCTTGCTTATTCAGTCTCCAACCGAACAGATTGATACCTGATCGAGAAGTGACAACGAAAAGGTAGATGTGACGGAATTATATGGTTTGATCAATTGACTAGATTCCTTTTTCCTTTGGTAATCAAAGATCAAAGGCACCACTTATACTGTCGGAACAACTATTGTGCTAATTAATCTTGCTGACAAACATCCTGTCGATTGTTTACAAGACAAAGAGTAGACTATAAGATGTTAAACCAATTAAGACTATAAGATGTTAAACCAATTAGATTGTTAAGCCAATTGGATTAGCACAACAATTGTGCTAATTAATCCTGGTGGTAAACATCCTGTCAATGTTTGCAAGACAAAGAGTAGACAATTAGACCAATTAATTAAACCAATTAGATGTTATTGTATGTTTAAACAAAGAGTAGTCTTCATGAACAGAATATCAGCTGGGATTAATTGTTTGAAAATAGCGAGTTCCACATGCTGCTAATCTGTTTACCATCATTTCTGTTGATGGTTGAAGATTCATTGATTCTTATTTCTAATGCTTCTCTTGCTAGTCTCATACCTAGGTGAGGAACTAGGGCCAATTTGGTAGTCTCATTCCAAAGAGGTTCATGACCTTCATTGCAGGCATGTTCAGCCAATGCCCAGTGTTTCTTGTTTCCCTTAGTAGTTGCTCTTCAGTGATCAGAAATTCTACGTTTCAAAAGTCGTTTAGTTTGGCTTATATATTGCTCACCACAATTGCAGGTAACAGAATACACACATGGTGTATGATCCTTGGGTAAGGGATCTTTTGGGTGGCTAAGGATGTCACGTAGTTTGGCCGATCTAGAGTAGAATGTTTTGACCCCTGCACGGCTTAGGAGCCGGCGAATTTTGTCTGATACACCTTTGACATATGGCATGAAGGTTACACCTTTGTGTTGGTCATCCTCTTTGACTTCAGAACCACAAATCCCAGCTGATATTCTGTTCATGAAGTCTACTCTTTGTTTAAACATACAATAACATCTAATTGGTTTAATTAATTGGTCTAATTGTCTACTCTTTGTCTTGCAAACATTGTCAGGATGTTTACCACCAGGATTAATTAGCACAATTGTTGTGCTAATCCAATTGGCTTAACAATCTAATTGGTTTAACATCTTATAGTCTACTCTTTGTCTTGTAAACAATCGACAGGATGTTTGTCAGCAAGATTAATTAGCACAATAGTTGTTCCGACAGTATAAGTGGTGCCTTTGATCTTTGATTACCAAAGGAAAAAGGAATCTAGTCAATTGATCAAACCATATAAATTCCGTCAAATCTAGCTTTTCGTTGTCACTTCTCGATCAGGTATCAATCTGTTCGGTTGGAGACTGAATATACAAGGCGCAGCCAATCATTTGAACACACATTAGAGGAATAGGGGCAACCTACTTTTGTGCAAATAACTGTTGCCAAGGGGCAGCCTTCAGAAAGGCTCTTTTCAGAGCCACCACAATTTCAAAGAGGTGATCTGCTTTTAACACTGTTGGCAAGGGGCAGCCTTCAGTGAATGGCTCATGCTAGTCATCAGTGGGTAGTGATGGCCCACATGTCTTTATAATAATATGTGTCCTGAAGAAGTCAGAGCTGCTCCTGAAGAAAGCTTGACAGTTCAAAACTTGTCCGACGGCGAACCCGTTTAAATCTACCAATTGTTATGAATTCCCGTCGTTAAAGCCTTTCTCAAAAAAAAAAAAAAAAATAGAAGATATATTTCCTCTCAACAAGGAGTTTTTAACAAAATATAAGGTATATTTCTGATGCTGAATAATTACTATTTATAAGCACTATCTCAACTATAAAAAAGGGAAAATATACAGAGGATGTACTCATGAGCCAATTAGAATTGTTCAACACCAATAATACTACTAGGCCCAGAGTCTCAAGTCACCAAGGGCTCAAATTAAAGCAAAAAGTATTTTTGTGTTTTTGAACACAAAAGCAGGAACAGCCATTTGAAATACCCAGCCGAGCATAAAATAGCTCCCATGAAGCTGTTTATGTGAGCGTAAGGTGAGCAAATGAAAAGGCTAGGAAACCTTGCATTCTGAGAAGAGCTCCAAATTGCCCACAGAGCAACTAAGGAAAGCAATTATTTAGCAAAACTCTTTAGTACCTTAAAACATATTCCTGACATAAAATTTAATACAATTTGAGAGTATTCCATTTTTCTGGACAGATTTCTCAACTAGCCCAAAAGTTTCCATAAAAAGGTTCCCCTGAGATTAGTCATCCGATCCATGGTAACTTTATACAGGAATTTTTGGACAGACCAAACAGTAGATGTCAGGAGTATATTTTATGTCACATGATCTAGTTTTGTCAAATAACCAGAATATTGTGATGTGTCATAGTGAACATTTCCTCTGCAAGTCCTTCAAATGATAATTACTTAGTAGAGACAGCCTGTATACGTAGGTCAGAGGGTCCATCTCTCTTGAAGTGATTAGATGAAATTCCCACATTTTGAAAATGAACACCAAGGTCAAATGGAATGTGTAATTGAGTAATATGTAGCCTAGAATGTGTAGTTAATTTCAATCACTTTTATTTTGCTATATATCAAATAAAATAGCATCCATATTTAACGATCGAGTATTTCTCAATCGTCTACATTTGATAGTTTACCATTAAAGAATGGAATGCCTTTATACTGCTACATAATACAAACTACATGTAGAAGCTATATCTCTAAATTGCTAAAAATGCAATTGTACAACATTTGAAGCTAGTACTTAAGCCTGCTTTCTGGGTCAATCCAATCACATAGGCACTTAGTACAACATTATAGCCAGGAGCAGAAATCTAACAGATAGCTCCCCTGACAGACAGCATCACATTTACAGTACATATCATACCACCTGCAATAAGCTAGTGCTAGCTTAGTTATTTCAGCAATGTTATAGCTGTGTATGATGGTGATTTTGAAAGGAAAGAACATCTGATCATTTTAAATATATCAAATAACAGCTAAGAGACTCTATTATTCATGATTATGTAATCTGGTAGTATTATAGTAAACTATTTCATTTTTCAGGCAATATATCCAGATGTCAAAATTACACAATTCTGATTTCAAGCTACAAAAGTTTGAACAAAATCAAAATATCTATAATAAATGGTCATATAGTATAGATCCATTTGTGAGCTCAACTGGTGATTTTGTAAATGTAAATTGCCTTACCATCGAGTTATTTCATACCAACACTTATGAATGAATGGAGTACCAAATTGTCTAACTCAATATTCATAAAATAGTCACCTATATACTCAACAATAAACAAATGCATACAAATCAAAATGGAAGTTTTTAGCATCATCCCCAAACAAATAGTAAAAACATCAACATCATTTGTGGTTTTTTGAGAAAGGAAAGGGTGGAAATATTAAAGCATGACCAACAAAATCAAAGTCTGCACAGTTCGTATATTCCATAAATCTGTGAGCCTTGCTGACACTCAGGCAATATATAACAATACCTGCAAATAAAACTAGAGCAAATATGACAGAGAAAGCTTCTAGTTTCAGGCAAACTTAATTGAAGTTTATCACATTCTCTTAACACATTTGAAAATGTATTGTTACAAATTTAACAATACTGCTGCTGAAACTAAACACCTTACTATCACACATTATTAACTAGGCCAGCTATGAATAGTCTCGTTTTCAAGGCATTAATTATTTCCTATTCTACTACACCAATCTTATCCTAAATTATGAAGGAACCTAGTATTTTTTCATGTATTCTACTGCTTTTTCTGATTTTCATCCTGTAGGGCTTGCATTATAATGTTTATTGTACTGTTTCACTCCTCAAAACAACTTGGCATAGTTTGCTATCATCTCCACAGATAATGGTACAATTAGATGTGTTATATACTTGTTCAACATGAATCAGCAACAATACATCCATGTTTTCACTTACCTTTACCCTGTGAGCTAGGGTAGTCCATGTGTGATATAAATCATGCAGACACATGTCACCAAATGGCCCAAAGAACCAATAAACATTTCATGTATCTGTGGGGAAGCGGGTTAGTGTAGCGGTATTTCCCTCGCTTTGCACCACTGAGTCCCGGGTTCGATTCCTGGTCCCGGCGGCTGTATGTGCATTTGGTTTTCAGTCCATACTCGCTTCCGCAGGTTTTTCTCCGGGTACTCCGGTCTTCCCCCTGCACTTAAAAACTGACACTAGATTTGTCCAACATAGTCTGCCCCACCCAGGTAATGGGAAGCTGCGAAAAGGGTAAATATTACAATCTAAGTACCGATAGGATGATGTGCTCTTGAAAAGGAAGCCAAACGCCTAAATGAAGTGAAGTGATTGTGACGATCTACCTGCAGCGAAAACACGAGCGGTTTGATCTTGATGATAAATCGCTATACAAAAACCAGATTATTATTATTATAAATAGGTTCCTCTGAGATAGGTAATCTGGTCCATGGAAAGTTTTATGGGAATTTTGGACAGACCAGATAGCAAACATCAGGGGTATAATTTATCCTGGGTATTTTATGTCATATGATCTAGGTTTGTCAAATAAATAGAATATTTTGATGTGGCATAGTGAACATTTCTTATGCAAGTCCTTTAAATAATAATTACTTTGTAACTAGAGACAGCCTGTATGCTTAGGTCAGAGGGTCCATCTCTCTTGCAATAATTAGATGAAATTCTCACATTCTGGACACCAAGGTCGAATGGAATGTGTGATTGAGTAATATGTAGCCCGGGATGTGTAGTTAATTTCAATCACTTTTATTTATGCTATATCCCAAGTAAACTCACATCCACATTTTATGGCTGACATATTTCTTGATCAAGAATTTCTTGATTAGTTAATTTCAATCACTTTTATTTGCTATATCTCAAGTACACTATTATCCACATTTATGGCTGAGGTATTTCTTGATCGTCTACATTTAATAGTTTACCACTCAAGAATGGAATGCATTTGTACTGCTACATTAATACAAACTAGAAGCTATTTCTTAATTGCTAAAAATTCAATTCTGCAACATTTGAAGCGGATACTTAAGCCTACTTTCTGGGTCAATCAAATCACATAGGCACTTAGTACAACATTATAGCCAGGAGCAGAAAGTCTAATAGATAGTTCCCCTGACAGTACATACCATACCACCTGCAATAGCCAGTGTTAGTTTAGTTATTTAAGCTATGTTATACCTGTGTATGATGTTAATCAAAGCAACAAAAAGCAAAGAAGTTCTGATTATTTTCAAAATATTCAATTACAGCTACGATATATTGAAATCAGGATATAAGAGTAGAAAATATTGCCTTTACCCAATAGTGCACAAATCCCTTTTGCAGATTTACTTTCTTAATGCATTATGAGGAATGTTTATGCTCAATGAGAGATGAATGTCGTATGTGAACATCAACCCTCAAGATCAGATTGACATTAAAAGTCACACAACTACATTCAATCCCAATATACTGAAAGAGAAAAAAAAATGATAAACTTGGGTTGTAGGAAGACATTCTTGTTAATACCTAGCAAGATTCAATGTATTGAAAATATGCAGCATATCTGCTAAAAATTAAAAATATCAAAGCTACAAAATCTCATGATGTAGTTTGTTGCTTAATCTCCTTTACATGTACTTAACCTAGATTCTGATTAAAACACTTGTGTCAAGGTCAGGTACACCCCATCACTGTACGATTGATGAGCTATATTTAGTTAAGATTGATTTATCATGTGAAATTCTAGCAACATCAATAGCTATTGATTTTGTTCTATTTTAATGTGAAGCAAAGGACATTAATATTTCATTTCCTAGTATTTCAATACAAGACATATCTTTATACAATAAGCTGCCGACATATGTAGGTCCACAACAATGTCATTAATTTCCGATACCAATTAATACAAAGTACAATGTTTGAATGGATTACTCAGCTATTTTCAGAAAATTGTACAAACCTAAATAGGTTTAAGTTCATATTTCTAAATTGATTAAAATTTATATATGATTTGTAAGTGCAGCTTAAAGAAGAAACTAAATGTTTTACACAGCATCCATTGAAACATAACTTTGGGCCATCAAGCTCAATGTTTACTCAGTAAATTTTTAATAGTAACATGGAATATATATGAACAAAACACAAAGTTGAAAATTTGTCTAAAGCAGGAAGTATTTCCTTTACAGCATGTCCATAGTGTTATGTGAAACTGAATTGTTTGTTTATTAATTATTTAATTAGTGAAACTTAATTACTGAGATCTTTGATTGCCACAGAAAGGGACTTTTTCTTTCTTTTCTTTAAGGGGGAGGGTGTTATGTAAAACTGAATTGTTTGTTTTTGTTTATTAATTATCTAATTAGTGAAACTTAATTACTGAGATCTTTGATTGCCACAGAAAAAGGGACTTTTTATGAGTGAATCTTACTTTGCAATTTTAAGGTGATTTCCAATTCTATAAATAGGCATGATTGCATGAACCTATCAAATTTGCATACATTAAAGTAACCAATCAGATCTAACTGAGATTGGGAATTTTCCCAAAGTTTACAGAAATAGACTTGTTTAATTGAATATAATTATGCTGGGAAAATCCCTCACATTGAAAACTGTACAATTTACTATTTTAAATGTAGTAATGATGTCGTGGGGGGAATTTTTATGCAAATGTAATAATTAATGAGCCCAAGAAAAGTGATTTGGGGGACAGAAGTTGATTTGACTTTGTTGGCGATAGGTCGATAGCTAAAACTTTAGAAGTGAAATTGACGGTGTCTGTGCTGGTTGGAAAAGCTACATTTTGTTGGATTCGAGTTATTATACAGACGAATGGAGATTGGAGTTTAGAGATATTTTGAATGGAGATTGGCGATACCTTGTTGGAGTTGGAGTTGGAGATATTTGTGTTAAAGAGACAGTGGAGCATTATCAGAGTGTTTTATGTGCGTTGGATCCAGCTTGTGAAATATTTTATAAAGCCAAGCAGAGCTTCGTTGTGACTGTTGCAGCGCCGTTGGAGGTCGTCAGGAACATTGTGGAACTATTTTTCCCAAGTGGATTTCGGGACTTATGATATATGACTTTGTGCCGTGGATTAATCTCGGACAATAGCGTGGAATATTATATCCTAGGATCGCGCAGTTCTTGAAGCAGTGTCTGTAAGTTATTTAAAAGTAGTATTTTAAGACAACAAGCAAGTTTGTAAGTTAAACCAAAAACAAATATTAAAGTTTAAAGAAAGTTTTCAGATTATAAAATATATCAGTGTATTTATTGTATTTCATTTAAGAACCCGTAAGGTGAATTTGGCCTTGGTCATTTAAAATCTTTTACTGTAAAAATAGTTTTACTAAATGATGGTTAAACTAGATTTTATATATCAGCTATCTTAAAGTGTAACTTAGTAGTTCCAAATGTATTTATTGCTATGCTTAGTAGATAATAACATTTACATGATTTTGAATTAAATCCAAACAGCCTGTCCTGCATGGTTATGTGCAATGCAATAAAGTTTAAAGATTTTATTCCTTTCAACCCTTTTCTATGAATTTTACTCTTAATCATATTTTTTCAGTAATTTTGATTTATCACCAGTACAATGTACGAAGGAGTATCATTTCAAGAAGCATTAATAAGTATTACACGAAGATTAGATATCCATTTTGTATGAAGTAGGCCAATTTTTAAAGGTCAAGTATAAATATGTGCAAATCAGACACATTAATTGAATTTCTTGCAGAAAATCATATTAGGAACAAGACCATGCCCTTTCAGATGGAAGCATATTAAGATACATTACTTGAGCCAGACTGTTTCAATGCTACTCAAATTTCAGTGCGGGGTTTATGTTACTACAAATATACTACACTACATACACACAGATGACATCAAGGAGTTTATTTTGCTCATGTTTCAATTTTATTATCCCACATGATTTTGCTTGCATTAACACTTGCTTCCATTTAAAGAAGGAGAGTTATCTGATTTGTTAAAATCAAGTTTCTGGTGTTATATGAAAGATTAAAAAAGGTTTCTGTTTCAAAGTTCAACTATTTTTACTACTTAGTTTTTTTATACAATGCATTTGATAAATTCAATTGTGGTTGCCATCATGTATTTCCAAAATGGAATATGTTTCAGCCATTATCATTTGCAAGGAGTGTGAAAGAGAGTTTCATCAATCGGACTTAGCTCTTTGAGAGTTTAGATTTGTTCCTTCTTTCTTTGAAAGAAAAAGCATTTTCTTTTCACACTTGAAATGGCACAGTCTTATCTGGACATTATATACAAGCAATTTCTAAATCCTAATTATCATTCTTCAAAAAATATGTTGCATCCTTAAAGACAGGTATTCCGATCTAGTGAAAAAAATTCCACATTTGAATAATGGGTCATCACCTACATAAAGCACTTGTAAAGTTTCATTTGCATACATTGAGCCAAATTAATACTACAGGCGAAAATGTGTCTGAAAGTGGCCCATAGAAACATAACAGATATTTATTTTTGTTAACAAAATATTTCAGTAATTCAGCACTTTTTTGACCATATCTCTTAAATGAAACATAATATGGGCGTGAAAATTTACAGGGGTTATGAGAAAAATATGCACTTTCATGTGGTATCAAAATCTCCAATTTGATTTTGTGAGTGAAAGTGATCAGAACACACACCTTTAAATTGACACAACAATGGCAACAATAACCTGTAAGCAACAGGAAAAGTTAATATTAAAACTAGATAAGTAGCTATGAAACTGCTTGTAACTTATATATGGCTGAGATTCTCAAAATAACAACAAGTCTCAGAATGGATATTATTTGAAAACTAGATGTCTATTCATCAGGCACTGCCAATGAAACTGCCAGAAATTGATCAACACCTACACTATAGCAAGTAGTATGTCTATGAATGGTAACTGACAGATTTGTCTGAGCTCATATCAAGTTATCAAGTATGGAGAAGAGGAATCTTGGCGGGGGAGTCCCTTACATGTGACCTGATGATGTCTGTCTTTGCCTATAACTTACAAGAGGTTTCCTTATTATAACAACAACAAACAATTTCCAAGAAAAAACATTTGAAACTAGCACGCTCATCAGACACTTCTGATGAATACAACTTGAATTGATTTTCCTCTAGTGTAATATACCTCTGAATGCCAACTGACGGAATTGTCTGATTTAATATAAAGTAAACTGTTGCAATTTTGTTCTTTATTGCAAAGTTAAAGGGACTGGCCCAATTCTTTGCACTACTTCACTACCTCTAATTTTGTTTACATGTTTATAGTAATATTATAATC
>JXSR01S047480.1:56471-73839 GCA_000969725.1 Ophiothrix spiculata
GTAATATTATAATCTACCACCATTTTTCCCAGATCTTTTAGAATAATGGAAAAAATTGCAATTGTTTACCAACTTTAAATTGTTTGTTCTGGAGAGAAAAAAAAATGGTGAGAAAACAGTGTTTATAGTTTTAAATTTGGTAAATATCTTATTTCTACACCTGTGATGGTTAAGTAAATTATTTTTGATTAAATTGTTAGAATCTTTTAACTTGTAAATCCATCTGAGGTACAAATTTTAAAAACTTTTTTGTGATTTCACTACATTTTAAAGCTTTATTTAGAGTGTTTTCCATAAGTATTAATTCAAAACAAATTGGATTCTAGACCAGTCCCTTTAATGAGAAGGGGAATTCCCATTGTGTGATCTGAGGTATATGACATGATCAAGGACAATTTATTAATTGCTTACAATCTGTGCTAAAAAGCAGACAGTAGTTGTCACACCCTCTTTCACTGTAGCAACAGCATAATAACAGGGCTATGGAAAAATACATGTACCAGATATGCCCAAATGACATTATGCAATAAAATTAACAGACAAAATTTAGAAGTGTTATTTGAAAGCAATAAAAGATGGCAGTAAACAGACTATACTTTAATCTAAATTTGTATATGTAACATTCAATAAAAGCAATAAACTGTTGAGAATATCTAAGACAGGCCTACATTCTTGATGACCAAACATAACTGAACTTCTTATAAATGTGACCCTTTATACATACAAGTAAGTGAAGGACCAGACAAACGTGGCCGTGGTTTGTACCACTGTTTGATGGGTTCATTTATTAATTTTGGGACAAAATGTAATGTTAAAAGAAATCCAGGTCCTTAAACATGTTTAAATTAATTCTGGAATTAAGTGTTGAACTGTAAAATTTGTTTCCATAATTTAACTACACGTTTTTCTTAAATGCTCATTTTAAATTAAAATACATAATTTTCAACCCATATTTTGAGATGTCATTCTTGGTAGCGTTATTCATATGTTGAAATTACTTATACATGTATACATATTGCATACATTAACTATTTAGTATGTGGATATAACATGCATAAAATATATTTTTCGTATCACTTACCTGATCCATGTGTTCAATGTCAAAACTAAGGCTCATAGATTCTTAAAACCTGGAAACTTTATTTATATAACTATAGTCGATCCAAATTAAATAGACCCTCAGTTTTTCAATTTTTTTTCAGTAAATATCAAACTTCAAGAAAAGTCATGAAAAGTTGTTTGTCTTCTCTTAACCCAACAGGATTTTATTTTCATGTTCTGAAATTTTATATAAATATGTCCATTTCTATTCAAATTTCGTCAGTTTTCCCCTCAATCGAAAGATAATCGTATTCATCTATATGAGCGCATCGACCTGAAAACTTTTAATGGACCTATCTGATTTAATAAACAGGTATGCACCTGAATGTGCGCTTTGCGTCATAAAGTTAAGGGTACAGTTAACCCTTATCAATTCCTCATTTTTAGAAGTGCCTTATGCTCTGTAAATCAGCAAGGCAATAAAATTCATATAAAAATATACTTTTCTAGAAGGGGATTTGGCCTGTCATTTTAGACCATAATTTTTGGCCAAAGGTCTAAAAAAAGTCCTAAAATCACGTTGGCCCAAAGATTACCAAATGTTGTTAGATAAAATGAACTACTTTACTTTTTACAACCTACAAATATCTATAAGAACGAGTTCCTAGATATTACTTTCTAGGTTCTAAAAAGTATATAAAATAGTTCAACATTAAAGTTTACAAACATGACAAAAGCACAATTTTGTTAATTTCCCAGAAGACCCGTATCAAGGACTTTTTAAAGGAGGGTGTGGGTTTTCAAAAAGTGGACTATTTACAGGAAAAAATTCTGTTTAGGTCGAACTCAAACTAATTTAAGTGGTTTTCAAAACGTGACAAGCAAAAAAAAAGGTTTTCACTAATTTTACAAGCGTTTGGTGTAGCATTTTATCGAAACACCAAAGCAGGTATTTGGGTGCAGTACTTTCAGGTATATTTTTGTGTACCTCTTGTACACCTCTGGATACAGTTTAATTCCCAGTAAAGGTTTTGGCCAAAAAAGGGATTATTTTTGAGTGCCAAAATTACACATTTTGGTCCATAAGTTACCTCGCCATCATGATCAGTATGCAAACCCGCTTTCAAAAGTATAATTATACCTTTATTTGGATTTAATCATCAGTTGCTGAGTTTAATAGAACAAAAACCATTTCAGAAAACGAAGTGTTGACAAGGTCCTTAAATCAATTCCGTGGCATAATTAATATTGATTATCGGATTTTTCTAATGCAAGACCTTTGCAATGAGTTGGCTACCCAAAGGATGGGACTGGTAGTATTTAAAAATAAAACATGTTGTTTTGTTGTCCTGAACTAACCTTTTCTTATTATTATTAGGCCTATATGGCCATTGAGTATTTCAACTTTGCATTGGTTATACCTAAAATTACTTGCATTTTCAAACCTGGACGATTCCATTTTTATTTATGTTGTGTGCCAAATGACCCCACATTGTGCTTAAATTTGTACCAGGTGACCCCTACTTTTCATCTCGCCAAATCACATCTTGTTACTTTAGAAAGTGAGTGCCCCCAGGAGGAATATTGAACATTTTAATAGCTTAGGAATAGCGTGAAATTCAAACTCATAAACCTATAACAATCTACCTACAAAAATCGTTAGTGGAAGTTTCCAAAAGTTTACCTCATTAGTGGTGCCCGATGTCACAACAGATCATACCAAAGCGAGGCTGAATTTGTCCAATTTGTAAAGATTTGACCATTTTGGAGTATATGTATACTTTAAAATCTATAAATCTTGTTGGGACAAGAAAAGACAAACAACTTTTCTTTCATGACTTTTCTTGAAATTTGATATTTACTGAAAAAAATCCAAAAAATCAAGGGTCTATTTAATTTGGATCGACTATAGCGCCATCGATAATGTACATGTTGGCAAGTCACATTTGTCATGCAGATCCAATATTGAAAGTCCCTCATTTCTTGTGCCTTATGTAATCAACTGGCAATGTACTTTGTTTTGCTTATTATAATTATGGAAAGATGACAGCAAACTTATTGGTTTAGAAGAAAACTATGTAAATTTTGAGCAATCACTATTCTGTCTACGTAAAAATGATAATTTTTTTCCCAGTAAATACCATCTTTATGTGTTTTTCGTTGATAAGAAGCCAATGATTAACAGGTGTAATGTTTGTTAAAAGGATATTGCTTGAATGAAATCTTGTCTAGTTTTATCTGTTTCAATTTCTTATGTATTTACATGACATAACAAGAACAAGGAATATAATAAACAACCTTGACACTAGTCAAAGATCAGGGGTCACTGGTCACAAAAATTGACCTGGGGTAAATTCAACATTGAAAAAAATGGTTGAAAAATGCACTGGGTGATTCAACAAGTTTAAGGAACCTTCCTCATCATCAAAATGCAGATCAGCTCCAATCCACCCTCCCGTTTGCCATGTTTACAGTTTTGGAGAAAAATTTGGTGCAAATATGCATTTACTTGTAAAGATCATGTATTAACAAACAAAAAACATAATCATTCATATGATCCCTGTGACTCTGGTGTCAAATGGATGTAGCTGATCTTTCAGTACTTGAGGGTAAACAGATTCAATGTGTTGGATACACTGGCATGGAGTTGGGTATACTACTGGTATATGTGATGTCCAGTAGATGCATATTGTAAATCTTGTCCAGTTTATGTGTTCCCAGTTCTAATTTCTTAATATATACATGACTGCAAATCCAAAGTGCATACTACTTCACATTGAATATGTTACCTTCAAGTGCTGAAGTATCAGGTACATTTATTTGACACCAAGTTCAAGGAGATCAAAGAGAAGTTAATGCCTATCATAATGGTACATCATATACCAGCTTTCAACACCAAGTTCATTAAAACTAGAACTCAATGGTTATGTGTTAAACATAAGACAAGCTCAACTCAACACTGTATAATTCGCATTTCAGTCTTACCCTATTCTCCACAAGGTTAATTTAATGCTAAATGTGAATATGCATTTCTACTAAAAAAACTAGTCATATACCCTTAGGTGCAACTTTTGATTTTTATATTAATTTCTTTGTAAATGTACTTTGTCTTTTAATATTGAACGACATTGGACATGTGTGGTATTGGTTCTCCTAAGATGTGGATTTTTCATACTTTTTCTAAATGAAACTTTGCAGGTATTTGAAAAATCAATTTCACCAAATTATGACGTTTGTGTGTAATTTAACATATGTGTAGTATGTAATTAGGTCAATTATACAAAATTATGCAGAAATTATACAAAATCTAAAGCTTATGCCTCCCTCCTTCAAGTTGACTTATGTGTGAGTAGAACTTGACTTACCCAACAATAACCAGAGCCAGAATAAATTGTAAATGGACCGCAAATTCTTGTTTTGGATAATACTATATTGTAATATATATCTACTTTTGAATAATGCAGCACTGGCGGCTAGGACTGACACCATTGCTAAGGTGAATGAAATCTTCCCAGTACCACTCATGTCAAATGTAATGAGAATCTAATATTGAGGAGAGTTTTAGATTAAATTACAGTCAGCCTGGATGATGAAGATGATCACAAGGTATCCTGTGACATCACTCACCACAACATCATGTATCCAGTAACCGCTATCAAATTTTCAGAGGTCGTTGAACATGTTTAGCACCCAAACTGTCCAGCTTAAAGTAAAGTCAAAAATGTAAGTGGTCTTACAGATCTTTTTATTTTATTCTGCAATAGGAAAGTTGATTATAAATTAAAATAATTATTTAAATATATTTTAAAACAATGTTTTGATCATTGAGTATGAGGATTTACTACACTTTTGGAAGTGAGGATATTTCTTACTTTTAAGGGTTTGTTATGTGGCAAAAAGTGGAATTGGACAATTGGAGCATTATATTTTTTTAATGTTTGTTGACATATGACTTACCTGTACAGCACAGATTGTATGAGATTGGGCATGAAAAAAACAGAAAGATTAAAAATATATTAGCAAAATTAATAATTGTTATGTTGATAAAAAAATATTTCAAGTATTTAGAAATTATTCTGAAATCTTTCTAGAATACATTCAACAACCAATAACTGATTATCACTGATTTGAACCTGTATATCACTTACTGTCATGAATGTTGTGTCATGTAGAAAAATCATGGACCTGACAACTG
Organism: Ophiothrix spiculata; assembly: GCA_000969725.1. Classification (NCBI taxonomy): domain Eukaryota; kingdom Metazoa; phylum Echinodermata; class Ophiuroidea; order Amphilepidida; family Ophiotrichidae; genus Ophiothrix; species Ophiothrix spiculata. Next base: position 61,708 of record JXSR01S047480.1, read on the forward strand.
ATCATTCTTCAAAAGTTTTCATATACTGTACATCATACAAAGATTACTGCACTTTGATTGGGTAAGTGGAAGCTTGTGTTAAAATATGCCTTGAAAATTCACTTTGCACAGGGCATAATCATTACAAAGTCCACTGAATTTATACTCAGTAATACGCATGACTATACGCATTTCATTTAAAAGCCATGATATGAGACTACGATAACAGCTTTATTGGATGACCTACGTCATTTTGTCGTCAGCATAGAATATTCTAAGCAAAATATTCTATACGATAGTGGAGTCTGGACCGGGCCTTAGTGACTACTTGCATGAGCACCACGCAGTCTGCAAGGTATAGGTCGTAAACCATTTAGTCATTAAGATTAATCAAAAACATAAAATTATTCAAAATGCAAGCTTTAAGATAATATGAAGTAAAATACTGCACAGTAATGTAGCGCTTTGATTTGCAAATAAACCCCAATGTTTCTTACATTTGTAAGCAAACTGGTGACTTTATTGTGAAAGCAGTTCACAAATTATTAATTAGAACAGAGTAGCCACAGGAAAGAGTGTTACTTTCATATGTGCACTTAAAAGTTTGTATAACTTGACACAATTGTCAATTCTACAATCCTCTATTTTATTACCAGGGTAGCCTTATAAATAAAGATTATTTCTTCTTTGCTACCCAGATTGCCTTTCATATGTTTTTGTCAGAGGTTTTGTACAATTATAATGAACAAGCTCGATATCATTGTAGTTTTAAGCTTAAAGGGGCATTGAACAAGTTCAACATTATCCCCAAACTTTTTTCCATTTCCAAACATTTCAATATTTTGGTAGCATTTGATGAACTACTACTAATAATGGCTAAATGCAAAGTTTCATAGTCAAATTTGGTCCCAAAATATGTAAGATTTTCTTTTATTAATAATTATCGTTGTCGACAACGATAATTACTGCCCCCAATTGGCGAAATTTTAAAATGTCTATATCTGGAAAATATTGCAAAATTGAAATTTCTTTTGATTCATCCTCAATGATGTAAAAAGATTGTTTTACTGGCAGAATTTTGTCTCCTTTTTAGCATATAGCATCTAAAAACATGTTTTTAAAAATAACCTCATATCCAAGGTACATTTGCTGAACAAAATTCTAGTTTTTTTACTTTTCTAAAGATTTGATATAAAATGTTCACAAAATTCAGTACATTACTGTTATTATTTAACATATCAAGTGCAAATCATCTGCAAATAAAATATTGTCCAATGCACCTTTAACCCTAACACTTTGAAGCACCTCTTCGTTTAAAAACTATCTCCTCGGAAATGTTAAGGTCAAAAATCACAGGTTTTCACCTGGATTCGAACCCGGGACCCCTCGCTTCCCAGTCCAATTATCACTATGTCAAGCTGCTGAGCAGGCGCTGCCATGGCAGCGATTCGGTGATCATAGCTGACTCCGGTCTATGACGTATTTGGACTTTTCTTGATTTTGTGGAATGGGATTTTGTGAGGTTCGGTGGCGTTAGGGTTAACTTATACAAGACATTGGCCAATGTTTTATGTGATATATCAGGAGTATGTTTCTAGAAAAAATAAGAAGCCTACATAATGTTGAAATATCATTTATTCGTTTTTCTCATCAGGGGAAAATTGGGATTGAGAGAATTTGACGGAAAATTACTTGTATAAAGATTTTTTACTTTTGCGTGTTTTCTCTCAATCATATTTAAAAATGTAACATTCCACTATTTGTTTTAATGATATATAATTTGGGTATGAAAGAATCTTGTGTATCCTTAAAGCAAAGCATAGGGCCTCTAACAAGACAAGTGAAATTTATAATGTTTAAATGTACTTTTTGCAACACCCGCGCAATAAGGATTAAAATGGCATGTAAATGAACTTCAACAACCGCAAGTTATGGTCCGTCACGGGTTGTCATAGAGTGAATGGTAAAAGATAAATGTATTCAAAGATCAACAAGTCTTAATTCAATGCTCTTCTGATGACAGTATTTAGAAAATGTGACCTGCTCCCACGAAACTCGGACAAAGTCAGGAAAATCATTTGTCTGATTTGCCCATATTAAAAATGCTGAAAGTACAAGCTTTAAAATGATGTATCACTTATCAACATTGCTCAACCTTTTCCCACTGAAAAAACAATATTTCCCTTGAAAATTCTTATGTTTTCTATTGATTTGTGGCGTATTCATTAGGCTGTAACTCCATAGGTACTCTGGCGACTTAATCACAAATGTAGATTTTTTTATTTGTACGATCAATTCTTTGAAATGAAATTTTACTGGTGTTTTGAACAAAGCATAAATATTGTGGCCTTTGTGCCCTTTTTCACCTGTAGTGCAAAATAAAGTTTGCTGTGTTTAAGCTTGTTATAGGTATACGGTTATGTATAATACAAAAATCACAAAAAACAGCATAATATGTCCTCAAAGTATGATTTTTTTTGTAGGCCTCCGAGCTATAAGAAAAGTGTAACATTCATGTATGTAATATAATACCACAATCATGAAAATAGAGCATATTTCAAAATTATTCAATAAATGAAAATTGGGAACATTACGTTTTTATTATCCTAGTCGATGTAATGTCAGACAATAAAGAATTTAAGCGACAGACATCACTCATGAAATGTGAAATAAGAACACGCTGGATTTGTGTCCGATTACTAGGTACTTTGAAGCTTAAATTACATGATTTTATGGAAAGGATAAGACCAAGTATATTTGAAACATATCTATAATGTGCACCATTTTATACATCATTTTAAATTTAAATCTTCTTTTCACTCAATGTCATTAGCAACTTGAATTATTGTAAATATTACTTGCTATCAGAGATATGTAAATATCTTTATCATGATTTGGCCTAGAACTATTTAACATGATATTGTCTTTGAGTATGAAATGTACTTAAAACAGATCTGAACACGTAAGTGCCTTCATTGTTGTTAAATTAGCTATTTATTTATATTTTTTATGAATTGTTCTATTTTTATGGAGATTTAAAAGCTTGTGACTACTAAGTGCATACATTACTTTTCACTCTTTTTGTGTGCTGTACAAAACATGTTTCCTGAACTTCCCCTTTAAAGTTTGGTCAAAGACGGATCATGTTAACACAGACCCAGGAAAAGTAAAAACAAACCAAATAAATAAATAACAATACAAAATGCATCCACATTTTTTTATTTTTATTTTTTTCTTTTTCATTGTCATCAACCCTTTGTCATATTGTAGCATAAATGTTGCTTACAACTTTCTTGGCGAAAGCGCCAGATTGTTAGAAAACAGATTCGGTATACGTTGCATATGATAATACAGACTACTTAATTTACCCTATACAGCGTGACCTCTTCCGCTTTCTTGCACCGATTTAATTATTTACGAAAGGAAATTGACCAAATTTATAAAACTTGTCAAATGTAACCACAAAATTGAATTTATACACAGGCAAATTTGGTCACCTTGAAAAATTTACAAACTTTCAAATTTCTGAAAAAACACTATTTACAAAAGAATTTTCTTATATGGTTGTGGTCTGCAAATGAAACTGATTTTTTTCCTTGATAATTTCTAGAAACATTGAAAAGCCAGATTTATAAGAATTCTCATTCATACTTCCCATGGTTCAATTTTTTTTAAAAAAAAGGTCAAATGAAAGCTTATCAAATTTGCAAAATTCTCTTGTTGGCTTTAAAATTAAAGTGTTTGAAGAAAGGTTTATAGGTGTTTGAAAAAGCCTTAATTTAGGAACTAAAAAATATTTTTTCTTAATTTTTCTTTTTCCTGTATAAAACACAAACACAATTTAGCTATTTTAAATTATCCTTCACCAGTTCTTAAAGTTTGAATGTTTGACATGAAAATTCAAAAACTTGTATTTTTTAGGGAATTTTCAAAAAATAAAGATACACAAGAAATTGACCACAAAATGGTTTTCTTTAATTTGAAAATGTTTTGGTTCAAATTCCCCAAAACGATTCACTTTATAGCTTATTTTCTAACATGAGTAAAGAGCTATTAGAGCTATCTTAAAACAATATATTATATAAAAGTTGGAGCTGATAGATTATCCAGCCAGCTTGAGAATGGAAGTTTAGCCATTACCAAGTTCCACAGACTGTTTGTCAATGAGGACATTGACTTTGTCAGCCATCTTGTGTTTTATTGATGCTATATTGATTTCCTATGCCAGACATTATTTACCTCCAGCCTTCTTTCACAGTTTGCAATACATTAACCATGAGTTCACAGTCATTGGTGTATCAATGAATCATGTTTCATTAAAGGTCTCAGCTTTGGGTGGGAAGAAGAATAACATCATGATAAAATGGGAAACAAACTAGGGTTTCTTTACGATCAACCCTTTTGTAGAGAATATAATTTAAGCAACTGAGGGGGTCAAGTAGCATTGGGTTGGTTCATTGTATTAAAATTCCATTGGCACTTATGTATATGAATGAGCAGCAGGATATGCATGTCTGAGACCACCTTTAGACACCACTACTATCATTCTTTTGCCCCCTTGTTGTAGAATGATTCAGTTCTTAAGACTACTATCAACTTCATAAGCTCCCAAATTAACTGACTTACACAAAATATTGTTCTTTAGACCCAAATTTCAGTGTTCCACCAAAATACTCTATCATAGCATCTCCTCTCTTCCCCCACCCCTGGGTTTAAGGTTCAAACCTTTCTTTGTTTCTTCCAACATTGTGCAATCTCATATGAATAAAGATACAATGCACATCACATGTGGATTTTGAAGTTAAGAAATTGACCAAAACGGTGTTGGTAATAATCAGAGGTAACTTAAATACCCTACTCTTTACGATACCGGCTGCAAATGCATGTACAGATATGAATCTCCTCACATGGACAGATGGCTTTACGTCCCCTTAAAGGACAAAAATCTCTCATGAAATACTTACCAAACTCTAAATACTTCATGTAAGGGGAAAAGAAGATCAAATAACTGACCAAATGCTCCCATCAAGTCAGATAAACATCTTAGTAAAGATTCACAAATTTTATTCCGGCAAGGCCACCCTTACCAGAACTCAAACACAGGCCCAATACGCGCAAGGCAAGATCGCTAACCACTACACTGTGGTGTCTGTTTAATTCATAAAAGAAATATAACATCATCTTCCTGCTGAGAATAGGTGTCTCGCATACATGAAACTCAAAATACTTAAAAGTAGCAAAGACTTTACTGACAAACTTTGGAAACAACTAAATTTTCTTGATTTTGTGACCCGACTCTCTGTTAGCAGTTAGTCCTTTTTATTTGTTCAGACATGATGTGGATTATACAGGCAGGTTTATTAAGCTTACTCATGTCTTGCCATCTCTACACATTCTATGATGTTGTGTTATCAATTCTGGATGTCATTATCCATTTAGTTCAACTTTTTACTCCCTCTTTTATTTTGCACACTTATATTGAATATTTCCAACACACAAAGTTCAGCACTTTATTCAAGTATTGAATATCTCAAAGATGTAGTCTTCATGTGATTTGAACCTCAACTCTTTTCTGTCTAATTAAAAAGATGAAAATGAAATAAATACCTGCTGAAAACTTCTGGTCATTTGTTTCCAAGTTTGAAAAACTTAACCTTTCATGAAAAAGTTATAATATATTGTATGGCCTTGACCATAATTAGAAAATGACACAATTATGAGAATGAGAAGGTCTCCAGCAATTTTTTAGTAAAGAATAGAAGTATCCACCTCTTCTCGATCAAAACAACTAAATTATGCAAAAGTTGAAATTGAGGCAATTGTATCAGCATAGGTTAAGGTTAACATGTGAATTTACTTTCAAACTGTACTATTAAATGTAAATTAGCTTTCAAGACATTTTTTATTACCAAGTATCATCAAGTACTTTAAACCCTACAAAACATTAAAGATTAAAAGACCATCTTTAAAAGCTTTTAAAGATTCACATAAGGGTTAAAAATCAACCTCAAACTTGCGATAGAGCATCAGACTTTACATTCCTGATGAGCTTTAACAACACCAGAGGCAAAGTAAGCAGGCCATTTTGTTACAAGTCCGGAAATGATATGAAAGCTTAAGTGTCTCAACAGTGTTAGGTAAAAACCCTCATGACTCGATGATGCTCCAAAGCTATAGTGTTTTATAGATGGTTCTCTTAAGCTACAGCATTTCCGTATACTGTGTACAAATCATCTAGTTAGATTTTCTCTAGGGGAACAGTTCTTGCATTAATTTCTTAAAATATTGTTTCTTATTCACAACTTCATTTGATTGAAATGTTATATCATGATAGGTAATTGTGTTAATTTTGATTCTGCATTCTGATCTGTAATTTTTTTTTTGAAAACCAGAAAGATGCCCATTTCTGTAATACAAGTATCAAAGTTCAAGTGGAAGGCTTGTTTAATTAAGTGTTTCTTCAGAGTTGACTCCTGTGAGGTATTGTAATTTAAAGTATGACTCATGGTGGATTCAGAGTCTATCGATATGCATCGATCAATACCCTTCGACACGCAGTCTTTAACACGCGCTATTCCTTATGCGTTGTGCGTGTAAATACTGCGCGTCGATGGGCATCGATCGATGCATATCGTCAAGACTCTGAATAAACCATTACTGCTCCAAAATCATTTTCTTTGAGGCTAATAGCTAAAACATATCATTAATTTTAAAAAAATAATTAAAAAAAAGAGACCTCAATTGTGCAAACAAGGGGAAAATGTCTCTTTCAAAATCCAGATACCAAAGCAAAAGAGAAAAAGGAAAAAGGAAAGGAAAAATAAGGGAGCAAATAATTAGCCAAAAAGGATGCATCATATCAAGCCATATATGCATCGATTTCCAACTCTTCCTTTTAATGCTGAAAAAGCACATCCCCTCAGACACCTTACTGCATCATCAATTTCAACAAAATGGGGGAAAGAAAAAGCAGAAATGGAGAAAGAAACAAAGGATGATTTACATAACATTACGTATCAAACTGAGTTATTTATACATCAACTTTCAAGCACTTTCTTTGCATTATGCAAAATAAAACATGATATTGGGACCATTCCATCATGCCTGGCTTCCAATGGAATTTTTGCATATACATGTTTTTTTCATGAGAGGTATCAGTAATAAAGCCTATCAAAAATTAAAAACTGGGACGAGGTATGCTGAATGTGCTGTTTCATTACTAATACCTTTGATGACAACCTTTACAAATAATCCATTTTGAAGCAAGGCATGATGGGAAGGTCCTAATATCTTCTTTTATGTCAACTAGTGACAGCGCTAATTAGTCTCATAACAAAATATACTGGTGCCATTTCTAATGTAATAGATTTACGAAAATGAAGAAATAAAAAAAGAAAAGATTTCACATACTCCTCAGATGAAAAATTTGTAATTACAAGATTCCAAATGTTTGTATAATAGTTAGAGCTGATTATAGTTTAAGCATTTCCTGTCTGCATGGCTGCCTGAATAATGCAATATTTAGTGTTTAAAAGTTGACCTTAAGCAAATGTTGAATATTTCATACATATGTCTGCGATGTTGTAATTAATTCAATTTTCATAAGTTGTTGCCTAATGTGTTGTATTCTAAAGCTTTACACAATGCATAAGGTACCTAGGGTGTGCTTTATAAGTGTATTTTAGCATAGACAGCAGAATAGGCAAGTTACATGGAGATATGCATAGAGTACATTATGTTTTTCTATATTTCTATATACAACAAAGTCAGATATAGTGTCATTAGAGAAATTTCTTTAATGACACTATATATATATAATTAACCACATACATTAAAAACATCCATCAGATGCACTATTTATCAAAAATTTACCACTACCACAGAGCATATAAGATGTTGATAACATTTGACAAAATACACTTCCACATATACAAAATGAAATATTTAATTTGGTACATGAGGTGGCAACGAGTACAGATTCCTCTCCTCTAAGCTTACCCCCTTTTTAGTTCCTTAACTTCTTGATTTCAAACTATTCAAAGTAAACCACCCTCCCTGTAGACCAAAAGAGAATATACAAACATTACACCCTTTCAATGTTAATGCATAAATCTTTTTACCAACAAAATCATTTTCTAGAATATAATGCAGTAGACAACTACCAATTTAATTCAATTACTACCAATTTGATTACCCAAAGTACTTGAGATATTCTCATTTGCTGATGATTACACATCATTATACGGATGCATGGAGCTCAAGATTATTCCTCTGAGCAATGCATATTTTTCCTCTTTCCAAGACATGTTTTCGTCCTTAATATGAAAATATTTATACAGGAAATAACATAATTTTAAAGAGAATTTAGGGAGTGATAAATATTTATACCACTGGAATGAGGAAACCTTATGTAAATGGTAACTTATTTCTCCATGTTTTTCTTTTTGACAAAAAGTGGTGATAATGACACATTTTTGATACAGAACGGGTGATATGAACATTTTCTATGTTAATTTAACCCTTTGGATGCAATAGAACACCTCAGTGTTTAAATGAACATAAGAGAGAATGTATTTGATTTTCAAAAATATATTACAAATATAAGGAGTTTAATAATTTCAAAGTTCTTGCTATGAGTGAGTAGTAAAACATCCCAGTTGTATTGTCTGAAAGTGTAAAGGCAATTGAACAAACACTGTTTCCAGGAGCTATGGTCATTTATAGTAACAGTTTTTAACAAATAAAACACACACTAACATTTGTCTACTGATGCTATTTTCTGTCACATGGTGACCAAAAAGGGTGGTTAAAGCTACCTTATAACTTCAATACTGATAACAATTTATTTAGTATCATACGGTAGCCAAGGGTCTCTCCTATTGGTTCATAGCAAAACAATCACAATCAATTGAGGTGTTACGTATTTATGACGTCATAAAGTATGACTAATCTGAAAATTGTAATTTTCTAGAAAAAATGTGAAAAATAAAATTTTTGCTATAAAAATTTCCAAATATCAGTATTTCATGGATGTTTTTGCTAACACTTTTAACATTTCGTGTAAGTTTTAGCACCAGAGCATTTTCATATTTTTCAAATGGCAAATTAAAAATATGCATAGTGAAAACAATAAAACCCACCCCACATAAAAACTTTTATGCCTTATCTTCCCCTAGCTGTGGGAGTACCCTCCAAATAATTTAATCAGAATGACTGCAATGAATTAATTTATAGTTGCTAAAATGCCCAATCAAATGTTCAAACCAACAGCTTTCAGGATCTAGGATTTTGATTTCATTAAATTCAAACTCATATCTACTGGCTCTGTGATGTACATAGACGGCCAATTCTGCTGGTCCTAAATTGGAGCGAGAATGTTGTTGAGGTCTTTTCCATAGAGGTTGTGAGGTTTCACCAATATACAATTGTTACAATCAATTTTTTTCCGCACACTAAATTCCATATATAGTTCATTTCAGAGTTGTTTTACTTCGTTCGCGGGGTTTTTCTTTCCGACGCTTGTTGTTAAGGCCTTCTGCGTACTGATGCAGTTATTTACGCACGTATTTGCAGAGCGTGATTTGTTGATTTCGCTTGTTTACGCTCACGCTGTTAGCGCGCGCGTTATGAGTGGCGTACTTGACACGATTTGAACAGAAAAACAACTTTGAGAGATAGTATACCACACACTTAAACGGCCTTTTGGTTGTCTATTTCTACTAGGGTGAACCAAAGATTGCCGGATAATGTTTGTTGGTTTGAAATGGGTGGCAAAGTTATATTCCTTGGAAAAAAACCACCCAGTAGTGGAGGCGTTTGAGTCAACCTGTCACATGCCTGGGACAGAACAACTTGATAAAGACACTTCCTCGCAAGATGATGTCATCTCAAACATCTGATGACGTCAATTCCATCTAGAAACAAGGTCTACATCACAACCCAGCTGAAGGGCGATGGTTTTGCTTGCAACATTTTTTTTTCCAAGTAAGTATGTCTGGTTGTCTAGATTTAAATAATATCTGAACTTACAGTATGAGACATTATTTTCTGATGTATATACTGTTCCGTATATAGAATTACACATTATACAGGGTATCACATATGACACGCAGAATAATCTATATCAATATTGGATATCTGATTGATTTAGGTGATTATTTCAATTTTGAATAATCATTTATTTGATACAAAGTATTTGAAACTTTGTCAAATAGTTAGAAAATCAAACTGTCTCTTTTAATAAGCATATTTTACAGCATTCCATTACATCATGAGTAAGCATACAAAATTATGCTAAGCTACAATCTAAGTAACAAAATTTACTGCTGATCACATGAAACTGATACAATTGCAGTATCTTTTTGTAAGCTCTTATTTATCCAATTAATCTTAACCGTCTTGTTTCAAAGGTTGAATAAATTTGTTTTAGCGCTACTAGATATAATCAGTCATGTTTAGAAGTACCAAGGAGCTTCGAGCACATAAACAAAATTGTGTAGACTGATAAGCTTTTTAAAAACCAATTTGATGTTTTCAGCTTGACATATTTTTCATAATATTTTAGTTGTTACATTTGGTAACTTCTTAAAATTCAAAAACATATAAAATAACACATAATGTCATTTCAATGTTGAAAAACTAAAAGGTTAGAAACTTCAAAGGCTAAAAGTTTCTTCAGGGCTATGATGATATTCATGCACTTAATTTAAGCTTCAGATTAATATGAACAAAGAATGAAGAAAAAAAACACACCCACAATATCAGCACTCTGATAACAGTTAAAATACATGATATTCTAGCTGTTTAACCAATATTTTGTTGGGTAAAAAATGCATAGTAATGAGCCTGTACATGGCTTGAAGTTTCCTGAAACCAGTTCCAGCAGGTTCTTATAACAGTTATTAACTGAAATTGATCTTTCCTGAAACCTCTTCAGTGATAACCTAAATTGGAAGTTTCCTAAAACCTTTTCAGCCTGTTTGTAATAATAACCGTAACCGGAAGATTCCTGAAACGCCTTCAACCTGTCCTTAATAGTAACATTACATGAAGTTTTCAGAAACCTCTTCAGCCTGTTCTTAATAATAACCTAATTTGAAATTTCCTGAAACCTATTCAGCCTGTTCAAAATAATAACCTAAATTGGAAGTTTTCTGAAACCTTTCAGCCAACCTGTTCTTCACCATAACTGAAGTTGAAGTTTCTTGAAACCTCTTCATCCTGTCCTTAATACCTAATTTGAAATTTCCTGTAACTTTTCAGCCAAGCTGTTCCTAACAATAACTGAAGTTGAAATTTCCTGAAACTTCTTCAGCTTGTGTGTACTTAATGATAAATGAAATTGAAGATTCCTTAAACCTCTTCAGCCTGTTTTCCTGAAACCTCTTCAGCCTGTCTTTAATAATAATAGCATAAATTGAAGTTTCCTGAGACCTTTCAGCCCAGCTGTTCTTAACAATAACTGAAGTGCACATTTCCTGAAACCTTTTCAGCTTGTCTGTTCTTAATGATAAATGAAATTCACGTTTCCTGAAACCTCTTCAACCTATTCTAAATAATAATCAAAATTGAAGTTTCCTGAAACCCCTTCATTCTCATATTAATTATAAATATTGAGGTTTCCAGCAAGGCCCAAAAGTATTTGGGTCAGTAGGTTGATATTTTTTTTCTTTTTTTGAAATAATAAATTGTCAGTCATACATATTAACCATATATCTCAACACACTTGTATCAAATATGCCCATATGACAAATTGTGTATGCACAAATCACTTCATTTTCATCTGTTTGGGGCTTTGGAAACGTCAACCTCAGCTATACAAATTCTCTCAGACACACCCAAATTCACAAACAACCTCTTAAATGTCTGTTCAAGGTCCACTGTGGACACCTTGTTTCAAAGCATTGAAGATCCTTTAACAGTTGTGAACAAAACAGCATACCCATAAGCCGTCATGTTGCTTTTGAATTCTACCAACACGTTCATGCCTAAATTTTTATTGCGCAACACAAGTAAACGCCAAATACGAAATATTTTATCATATTTTTATTCAAAACATGCTTTTTAAAAACCAATTTGATGTTTTCAGCTTGACATATTTTTCATAATATTTTAGTTGTTACATTTGGTAACTTCTTAAAATTCAAAAACATA